>JBBPBX010015804.1:32500-48964 GCA_038048925.1 Garcialebias charrua
TATACAAGATTTTCTTCTTCCTGCTCCCTCTTCACTCGTGTAAATATATGTTGTCAGAGAATGTGTTTGTAAACTGATGATTTTTTAATCGAGTTAATACATTTATTGATTGATTGATGTTGGTAGATCTGGTTCTGCTCTCAAGTGGTTCACCTCCTACTGGGGCGGCCGTGGTGTAGTGGTAATGGCAGTCGTCCCCTGATCGGAAGGTTGGAGGTTCGAATCCCGCGTCCGCCCACCATATGTCGTTGTGTCCCTAGGCAAGACACTTAACCCCAAGTTGCTCCCGGTAGGTCTGGATGGTGCCTTGCAAGGCAGGCTACCACTACCGGTGTATGAATGTGTGAATGAATGGGTGGATGGCTGGTATTGTAAAGCGCTTTGGGGCTCCTCACAGGGGGCTGGAAAGCGCTATATAAATAAGCTCCATTTACCATTTACTTGACCAACAGACCTTTCTCTGTCATGTTGGACAATCTGCCTTGCTCTACTGCTCCTCTTCCTTTTGGTGTGCCGCAGGCTCTATTCTCGGTCCTCTCCTTTTTTCTCTGTATATGCTGCCACTTGGATCAGTTATAGTCAGTTATCACTTTTCTTTTCACTCTTATGCAAACCATCTACATGTATCCATCCATTATCTTTACCCGCTTCTTCCTTTTTGGGTTGCGGGGGTCACTAGTGCCCTGAACAGGCCGCAGTTCCATCAGATGATCTACAAATATACAAGTATTTGCCTATGAAGTCAATAAGTAGTAACCTTCACACTTCTTTTATTGACTGCATTACAGTAGTCCCTCTCTACTTAGCGGTTCATTTATCGCGGACTTGCTCTATCGCGGTTTTTCAAGATTGGATGTGACACAATTGACTGGTTGATGGATGAACTGCATGATCAGCATCCATCTATCCATCCATTTTCTTCCGCTTATCCGGGGTCGGGTCGCGGGGGTAGCAGCCTAAGTAGGGAGGCCCAGACTTCCCTCTCCCCAGCCACTTGGAGCAGCTCCTCTGGGGGAATCCCAAGGCGTTCCCAGGCCAGCCGAGAAACATAGTCCCTCCAGCGTATCCTGGGTCTTCCTCTGGGTCTCCTCCCGGTGGGACATGCCCGGAACACCTCACCAGGGAGGCGTCCAGGAGGCATCCTAACCAGATGCCCGAGCCACCTCAACTGGCTCCTCTCGATGTGGAGAAGCAGCGGCTCTACTCCGAGTCCCTCCCGGATGACTGAGCTTCTCACCCTATCTCTAAGGGAGAGTCCAGACACCCTGCGGAGAAAACTCATTTCAGCCGCTTGTATCCGAGATCTTGTTCTTTCGGTCACAACCCAAAGCTCATGACCATAGATGAGGGTGGGAACGTAGATCGATCGGTAAATTGAGAGCTTTGCCTTTTGACTCAGCTCTCTCTTCACCACGACAGACCGGTACAGCGCCCGCTTCACTGCGGACGCTGCACCTATCCGCCTATCGATCTCACGCTCCAGTTTTCCCTCATTCGTGAACAAGATCCCGAGATACTTAAACTCCTCCACTTGGGGCAGGACCTCCTCCCCGACCCGGAGAGGGCACGCTACCCTTTTCCGGCTCAAGACCATGGCCTCGGATTTGGAGGAACTGATCCTCATCCCGGCCGCATCACATTCAGCTGCAAACCGCTCCAGCGAAAGCTGTAGATCACGAGCTGATGAAGCCAATAGGACCACATCATCTGCAAAAAACAGAGAAGCGATTCTAAGGCCACCAAAACGGATCCTCTCAACACCTTGGCTGCGCCTAGAAATTCTGTCCATAAAAGTTATAAACAGAATCGGTGACAAAGGGCAACCTTGGCGGAGTCCAACTCTCACCGGAAACGAGCCTGACTTACTGCCGGCAATGCGGACCAAGCTCTGACACCGGTCGTACAGGGACCTAACAGCCCATATCAATGGGCCTGGTACCCCATACTCCCGGAGTACCCGCCACAGAACCCCCCGAGGGACGCGGTCGAATGCCTTTTCCAAGTCTACAAAGCACATGTAAACTGGTTGGGCAAACTCCCACGCACCCTCCAGGACCCTGTTGAGGGTGTAGAGCTGGTCTAGTGTTCCACGACCAGGACGAAAACCACACTGCTCCTCCTGAATCCGAGGTTCGACTATCCGACGGACCCTCCTCTCCAGAACCCCTGAATAGACCTTACCAGGGAGGCTTAAGAGTGTGATCCCTCTATAGTTGGAACACACCCTACGGTCCCCCTTTTTGAATAGGGGAACCACCACCCCAGTCTGCCAATCCAAGGGAACTGCCCCCGATGTCCACGCGATATTGCAGAGTCGCGTAAGCCAACACAACCCCACAACATCCAGAGCCCTAAGGAACTCAGGACGAATCTCATCCACCCCCGGAGCCTTGCCACCGCGGAGCTTTTTAACCACCTCGGCGACCTCAGCACCAGAGATTGGAGAGCCCGACCCAAAGTCCCCAGGCTCCGCTTCCTCAGTGGAAGACGTGCCAGTAGGATTGAGGAGGTCTTCGAAGTATTCCGCCCACCGACTCACAACATCCCGAGTTGAGGTCAACAGCACGCCATCCCCACCATAAATGGTGTTGGTCGCGTACCGCTTTCCCCCCCTGAGACGCCGGATGGTGGACCAGAATCGCCTCGAAGCCGTACGGAAGTCATTCTCCATGGCCTCTCCGAACTCCTCCCACGCCCGAGTTTTTGCCTCAGCAACCACCCGAGCCGCATGCCGCTTGGACTGCCGGTACCTATCTGCTGCTTCCGGGGTCCCACAGGCCAAAAAGGCCCAATAGGACTCCTTCTTCAGCTTGACAGCATCCCTCACCGCCGGTGTCCACCACCGGGTTCGAGGGTTGCCACCACGACAGGCACCAACAACCTTGCGGCCACAACTCCGATAAGCTGCCTCGACAATAGAGGCGCGAAACATGGCCCACTCGGGCTCAATGTCCCCCGCCTCCCTCGGAACGTGTTCAAAGCTCTCCCGGAGGTGGGAGTTAAAGCTCCGTCTTACGGGAGACTCTGCCAGACGTTCCCAGCAGACCCTCACAATACGTTTGGGTCTGCCAGGTCTGACCGGCATCCTCCCCCACCATCGGAGCCAACTCACCACCAGGTAGTGGTCAGTTGACAGCTCCGCCCCTCTCTTCATGATCAGCATACATTTTTCATTTAAAATAAATTATTTTTGATTATTTAACAGCTCCTGCACCTTTGTGCAGCCCACACTGCAGAATAAACTTCCTGCTGCAGCTGATCACCGTGGAGAGTTGAGAAGTGGGCGTGGCCAAGAGCGCTTGCAGTTGACTGAGTGCAGAGAGGCAGGCAGCTGAAATCATGACATTCTGTGCTCTTATAGAGTGTGTAGAGGTTTGAAACATTGCTTAGAATATTGCAAGAGTGTGGGAAGAGTTTAAAACACACACACACATATACATATACATATATATATATATATATATATATATATATATATATATATATATATATATATATATATATATATATATATATATAAGGGGCGGCCGTGGTGTAGTGGTAATGGCAGTCGTCTCCCGATCGGAAAGTTGGCGGTTCGACTCCCGGGACCCGCACCATGTGTCGTTGTGTCCTTGGGCAAGACACTTAACCCTGAGTTGCTCCCGGTAGGACTGGAAAGCACCTTGCATGGTAGTCTGCCGCCACCGGTTTATGAATGTGTGTAGCATTCAATATATGTGTAGCACTTTGAGATTTTCAGTAATGAAAAGTGCGTTATAAATTGAATTAATTATTATTATTATAATAATTATTATTATTATTATCTATTGATTGACTGACTGTGGTGTTTCTGTCAGTAGGCTTTATTCTGCAACGTTTTGGTGTCAGGCGCAGAGGATTTTAGACTTTTAGTGGTGTTTGGTCAGAGGTCTGTCTTGTTTTCTTTTGTTTTGGCTCCCAGCTGTCATCACATGTAGGCTGGTCTGACACCTGATCCTGCTGTCAGAGGGTTAGAGCTGAAGTGAGTCCCTCATTGATCGCGGCTCAGACCGATGAAGTGTCTGCTCTCTGCACAATGACCCGTTACTGCAGCCTGTTCCGGCTGCTGCTGTCCAGAGACAGAAAGGGACAGGAGGAAGACGAGGACGAAGGCAGTGTTTACAGGGAGAGCAGCCAGCAGGGTGAGTCCTCAAGTCCGGGTTGGGTTAGAAGTGCAGATGAAACGGGACGGGTTCATCAGGTCCATCCTGTCAGAACTGAGAGTCACAGACCTCAAAGAATTAACAGTTTTTGATAAAAACTCAAATATTCCCAATAAATGTGTGAAACAACAGAGTAACTAGTAGTTTAGTCGTGCTGTCTGAAAACCAGAGCTGCATCATGCAGTCTGGACTAGGACCGGTACTGAGACGGTCCACTCCTCAGTTGGAAACTTCTTAAAGTCCGGGTTACAAATCTGCAAACTAAGTACAGTACAGGAACAAGGACCCACATGCCACACTCGGGTCCTGCATCATGAAGCTTGACTGAAGTTAAAGGTAAAAGAAAGATCTGAATATAATAATCTGAATACAATAATCTGAATACAATACTCTGAGAAAGGCTGGTAATTGGTGAGAGTCAGACTTCCTGCTTATGGACGTTGTAACGTTGACAGGAATGAGAGGAAACGTTCTCAGAGACATTGAAGATCTGCAGAGGTTTCTCACCCTCCTGCTGCCCTTGGGTCAAAGTGACCCACAAACACGTTGTGGGACATTGTAACCCCAGGGCAGCAGGAGGGTGAAACTGGTTTCTTGGAGCTGTTTGCAGCTCAGGTTTCTGGTTTGGAGCTCGTTGTTGGTTGATGCAAAAGAAACAAAACGCATGCAAATATGTGTGTGCATGCATGTGCACGTGTGGGTGGGTGGTTGTGTGTTCCAGCTCCTGTTTAATACTATATTACTATTTTATTGTTATTATTGTTTATTGTTATTGTTGTCTCTACTTTATATGTTCTGTCTGAAACAGGTCTCTCTTGTAAATGAGTCCTCGAGGCTCAATGAGACTTACCTGGATAAATAAAGATTGAATGAATTAATACACTGTCTTATATTATATTATTACTGGTGTATTTTTAGGTCCTTGTATGCTGTTTCTTTTTTATAGTTTATATTTTTGCTATTGTTGTAGCCACTAGGGAGCACAAGCCAGTGTATCTCTTGTGCCGGTCCCAAGCCCGGGTAAATGGTGAGGGTTGTGTCAGGAATGGCATCCGATGTAAAACACTTGCCAAAACCATAATGCGAGTTCATCAAAGTGAAACCATACCGGATCGGTCGAGGCCCGGGTTAACAACGTCCGCCACCGGTGCTGTTGACAAACAGGGTGCCGGCGGAAATTGTACTACTGTTAGTCGAAGACCCCGAGGAGGGAAACGTGTCAGGAGACAGAGGGAGAGGAGGAAAGTGAAGAATGTAGGACTGAGGGTTGCAACTCTAAATGTGGGGACAATGACAGGCAAAGGTAGAGAGCTGGCTGACATGATGCAGAGAAGAAAGGTAGATGTTTTATGTGTCCAAGAGACCAAGTGGAAGGGCAGCAAGGCTCACAGTATTGGAGCAGGGTTCAAACTGTTTTACCATGGTGTGGATAGAAAGAGAAATGGAGTAGGGGTGGTCCTGAAGGAGGAGTTGGCAAAGAATGTAGTAGAGGTGAAGAGAGTGTCAGATAGGGTGATGTGTCTGAAGGTAGAAGTAGAAGGTCTGATGATAAACATAGTTTATAGAGAAGTTCAGTTCATAGAGAAGGTTGCCGGTTCAAATCCCGGTCCGGGGCCTTTCTGGGTGGAGTTTGCATGTTCTCCCCGTGCATGCGTGGGTTTCCTCCGGGTACTCCGGTTTCCTCCCACAGACCAAAAAACATGCTTGTTAGGCTGATTGGTGACTCTAAATTGACCCTAGGTGTGAGTGTGAGAGTGGATGGTTGTTTGGTGTGAGTGAGACAGGTCCCTCTTGTAAATGAGTCCCCGTGACTCAACGAGGCTAGCCTGTATAAATAAAGGTTGAATGAATGAATAGTCAGTGGTTATGCTCCACAGGTTGGATGTGATGGGGAAGAGAAAGATACATTTTGGAAAGATTTGGATGAAGTGGTAGAGAGTATTTCCAGGGAGGAAAGAGTGGTGATCGGAGCAGACCTGAATGGACATGTTGGTGAAGGAAACAGAGGGGATGAGGAAGTGATGGGTAGGTTTGGTGTCAAGGAAAGAAACCAGGAAGGACAGATGGTGGTGGATTTTGCCAAGAGAATGGAAATGGCTATAGTCAATACCTATTTCCAAAAGAGGGAGGAACATAGAGTGACCTATAAGAGTGGAGGAAGGAGTACACAGGTCGACTACATTCTGTGTAGAAGAGGAAACCTGAGGGAGATTGGAGACTGTAAGGTTGTGGCAGGGGAGAGCGTGGCCAGACAGCATCGGATGGTTGTGTGTAGAATGACTGTTGTTGCGAAGAAGAGAAAAAGAGTAAAATCAGAGAAGAAGACCAAATGGTGGAAGCTGAAGAAGGAAGAATGTTGTGAGAAATTCAGAGACGAGCTGTTAAAGGCTCTGGGTGGTAAGAAAGAGCTTCCAAGTGACTGGGCTACTACAGCAACAGTAATTAGAGAGACGGGTAGGAAGGTACTTGGTGTGTCATCTGGACAGAGAATGGAAGATAAGGAAACCTGGTGGTGGAATAGCGAAGTGCAGGATGTCATTCATCCATCCATCCATCCATCCATCCATCTTCTTCCGCTTATCCGGGGTCGGGTCGCGGGGGTAGCAGCCTAAGTAGGGAGGCCCAGACTTCCCTCTCCCCAGCCACTTGGAGCAGCTCCTCCGGGGGAATCCCAAGGCGTTCCCAGGCCAGCCGAGAAACATAGTCCCTCCAGCGCGTCCTGGGTCTTCCTCTGGGTCTCCTCCCGGTGGGACATGCCCGGAACACCTCACCAGGGAGGCGTCCAGGAGGCATCCTAACCAGATGCCCGAGCCACCTCAACTGGCTCCTCTCGATGTGGAGAAGCAGCGGCTCTACTCCGAGTCCCTCCCGGATGACTGAGCTTCTCACCCTATCTCTAAGGGAGAGTCCAGCCACCCTGCGGAGAAAACTCATTTCAGCCGCTTGTATCCGAGATCTTGTTCTTTCGGTCATAACCCAAAGCTCATGACCATAGATGAGGGTGGGAACGTAGATCGATCGGTAAATTGAGAGCTTTGCCTTTTGACTCAGCTCTCTCATTTTTACTGTTTTCATTTTAATATTGTTCTTATACATTTTTATTATACTTTACTGCTGTTAATATCATAATTGTTACTATTGATGTGTGATACTGTTCTGTAAATTTTTGAGCCTCTTTTATGTTGTGTGTGTGTGTGAAGCACCTTGATAACAGTTTATCTGTTCTAACTGTGCTATATAAATAAATTTGACTTGACTTGACTTGACTTCACCACGACAGACCGGTACAGCGCCCGCTTCACTGCGGACGCTGCACCTATCCGCCTATCGATCTCACGCTCCAGTTTTCCCTCATTCGTGAACAAGATCCCGAGATACTTAAACTCCTCCACTTGGGGCAGGACCTCCTCCCCGACCCGGAGAGGGCATGCTACCCTTTTCCGGCTCAAGACCATGGCCTCGGATTTGGAGGAACTGATCCTCATCCCGGCCGCATCACACTCGGCTGCAAACCGCTCCAGTGAAAGTTGTAAATCACGAACTGATGAAGCCAGTAGGACCACATCATCTGCAAAAAACAGAGAAGCGATTCTAAGGCCACCAAAACGGATCCTCTCAACACCTTGGCTGCGCCTAGAAATTCTGTCCATAAAAGTTATGAACAGAATCGGTGACAAAGGGCAACCTTGGCGGAGTCCAACTCTCACCGGAAACGAGCCTGACTTACTGCCGGCAATGCGGACCAAGCTCTGACACCGGTCGTACAGGGACCTAACAGCCCATATCAAAGGGCCTGGTACCCCATACTCCCGGAGTACCCCCCGAGGGACGCGGTCGAATGCCTTCTCCAAGTCCACAAAGCACATGTAAACTGGTTGGGCAAACTCCCACGCACCCTCCAGGACCCTGCTGAGGGTGTAGAGCTGGTCCAGTGTTCCACGACCAGCACGAAAACCACACTGCTCCTCCTGAATCCGAGGTTCGACTATCCGACGGACCCTCCTCTCCAGAACCCCTGAATAGACCTTACCAGGTGCTACAACTAATAAAAAAGAAAAATGTGAACGCTTTAAAAAAAGGTATTTCTCTTGGGTTAAGAAAACACAACAAAATAGAAACTTAAACCAAGGAGTGTTGTAATTGTTTGATCTGGACTTGCAATAAAAATAAATATAAAACCAAATATCTTCCAAAGATTGGGCACAGAATGTTAAACCATTCACATGTAGCTGCTCAGGTCGGAAAATGACTCATGATGTCAGAGAAACTGAATAAATACACAAATGGCTTGCCGTAGACCACATATGTCAAAGTGGCGGCCCGCGGGCCAGATCCGGCCCGCGGACTCATTATTTATGGCCCCCTGGATGATTTGAAAAAAAAAAATTTTTTTTTGGGTGATGGCCTCCCTTCTCCCCTTATAGCCATCCTCTCCACACCATTATTATGAAATATTTATTCTAGTAATTATCTAGTGGAGTTTTTTATTATTATTAAAGCTGCACTACTGTATGTAACTTTGTAATGCAGTCTGTAACTTTTCTAACAATACATTTTTAACACATTTCTTCACTCTGTCACTATCTACTGACAGACTGATGTTAGACAAAGTAATCTCTGAAAAAAACTATAGTCCCCTTGCTTCTCTATCAGCATTTATAAAAACACTAAAAACACAGAGTGACCCGCCGTTAACCAGCCAATAAAAACAGAGTTTGTAACCAGCCAATAAAAACAGAGCTTGAATTTGAATCAGCCAATAAAAAACAGAGCTTGAATTTGAATTTCAGCAGAGCAAGGTGGAGCAGAGCCATATAAGGCTCTGAGGGGGAGGGATCAGAATGCTTTGCCTGTTGAAAATATTTCTAAGTTCTGCGCTCTACAGAAAGTTACACATAGCACCTTTAATGTATAATATACTGTAATATTGAGCATGCATCAGGGTTATTTATAATATATTTGTTATAAATAACTATATTATAAAATAATGTAAAATACTAAAAGCAGGAACATGTCTGTGTTGATTTATGCCAAGAACTTAGCAGATTTTAATTTAATTAATTTATTCATTCATTTAAAAGAGACGAAATAAAACAAGTTAATCAAAAAGAAAACAATGAATGAAAAGAGTGCAGAAAGAAGAGAAAAATCTTATATCACCCCCTTATAATAAATATTGAACCAGTCCGGCCCTTGGCTTGTAGCAAATTTGTTTTTTTGGCCCTCTGTGTATTTGACTTTGACACCCCTGCCGTAGACGGTGCAAATGTCTCCATACCTGCTAGTCACCTCTCGTATCCCTCGACTCCTGTTTTCGATGTTGGAAGCCTTTTCATGCAGCTGATTTGAAACCAGCTCGTTGTTCTTTGTTTGAAGTAGAACTTCACAGTTTCTTCCTGTGCTTCTTCTTTTTTTTTTGGTGGATCTGTAATCTGCAGTTAAATCACAAACATTAGCCTGTCAAGGTGGGAGAGTATTTCTCTGGTCGTTAAGTCAAATGTCTAAACTGTGATGGTTCGGTATGAAGTCAAGGACCATCACATTCCCATTGTATATACACAGCAGAGCCCGAATGATATGGAAATTTTAGCTATCCCCGATACCGATATAGGGACGGGAAGGCTAATGCTGATAATTGATACATTGGCTGAAATTTTTTGAGCTTCTCAGTAATCGGCTACTTTTAAACCTGTTTTAACACTTGACGTCTTGAAACAGTCTTCCTGTATAAATTAAACAAATTAAACTTCCCTGATCATTGTTTATACAGTCACGTATGGTGAAGGCCTAATTAACATACCGTAGTATTGACCACAGCAGAGTTTTAATTTAATTTTTTGCTAAGAAGTAAAGATTTCAGACAATGCATTTCATTGAGGATGACAAAGACAACATTACTGTTATATTTTACCTCCATATTAGATTTATTGTTCTGGATAAAGTTTTACAAGGAAATGGCGTATGCTTGGCTATCTAAACATTAGCATGTTAATTTGAGAGGCATGTAGCTAATGACAATCAGGTTAGAGGATTGAAGAAAATGTATTGTTGATTTTTTATTTATTTTACCCATCAGTTACAATATACTTACTGTGCTCAGTTTAACAAAATATGCTACAGTATTTTTCTCTGTTTTGGCTGTGTTGAGTCAAGTGTTCATCACGGCCATGGCTTGAAATTAGTCCGCATGCACCCTCTGGTGTATACGTTGTACAATTACACTATTTGCAATTAAGGACGCAGACCGTTCCCAGCATTTTAGTGGTGAAAATTGAAAGGGTTCTTAGGCCTGTCACAATAAACAACAAATCAATTAATCGCATGATAAATGAAAATTATTGACCTCATTTTCATTAATCGGTTTTGTTGTTTCTTCGTGTGTCTCTTTTCTGCTGAAGACACTGGATGACAAGATGGTCTAGTGGCAGGGTTTTTGACTACGGACCCGAAGGTCGCGGGTTCGCGCCCCGGCCACTACCCAGCTTGGGGTGTCTATGAGTGCACACCTATTTCTCCAGCTCCCCGGGCGCTTTCGGGCTGCTCACTGCACCACCTGGTAGGTGGTTGGGTTAAATGCAGAGACGAATTTCGTCTGTGTATGGGAAACATACGCAGATGACAGGAATAGACATTATTATATTATTATTATTATTATGACAAAAGGCTCGACTCCGGTGCTCTTCACTGACCCCTCCCTTTCTCTTTTCTCTTCAAAATCCATTTTAACAGTCCAAAATTGTGGTTTTGGATCATTAAAAGCAGCTAAGCTGAGAAGCTAAGCTAACAGGCTGACCTCGGGGAAAATCCTCTTGTCTTGTCGAAGTCCCAAAATTCACATTTGAAACTTGTGCCTTCTCTGCAAAAAAAAAGCTGAGAACTTGTTTACTGATTTTTAAAATTATTATTAAAAGATTTGTGTGAAAAAATGCTATGCTAAAGAACTCGAACCACACCGAGCGTCCGCCATTTTGAGAACCAAAAAAAGGAAAGACACCTCAGACGTGAAGGGGCCTCCCTCCCATTTTTCCTTAAAGAGACACGCTGCTCGCTCCCTCACTATCCATCCTTCAATTCAAACAGTCTTATACTGCCATCTGGTGGTTGAAAAAAGGTGCTACACTCAACAAATTAACCAACATTTCTTCATAAATTTGACAATAATTACTGATTATTGTCAAATTTCAAACAATATTATAGTTTATCACAATAATTTCTGAGGAAATTAATCGTCTAGCAAAATTTGTTATCGTGACAGGCCTAAGTGTTAATATTGGTGCATAGTGGGCCAATTATCACTGCTAAAATATGTCCCCAAACATCTATACTGTATTAGCCTAAAATATTGGTTCTACCGATATATTGGTTGGGCTCTGATACGTAGTATTATTGAAAGTTGATATATTTAGTGGTTAGCTGGTGTTTAATCTTTGTGGTTATAAAAATAGTAATTTTAAAGTGTTGCTGAACGTCCTCATTTCCTGCAGGCTAACTGCTAACAATGAACAGTCATCGTTTTTCTGTTAAGCAGCAATTGTTTGACACCACCTGACGAGTGTTGGAGCTCTGTGTGCATAACAAGTGGTAAAATGATTATTACTCTGAAAGTTTTCCAGTATTTTTTTTAAGTTGTTGACGTTGGTTGTCCAGAGTCTCTTAAAAAAACAAAACCTGTCTGTTTCTCTCCTGCGAAGGTCACTATGATTACCACTACAGCTACAAGTCCTACGATGGAAAAGACGGACCGTACGGCCAGAAACACGGCAACTCTGTCACCTACTACTACGACAACATGAGCAGCAACGATCTGTTCTCTGTGGACCAGGACCTGCTGAAGGACTACATCAAGAGGCAGATGTAAGTTTAGTTCTTCTGTTAAAGACTAGGTGTATAGAACGGTGCTGTAGATGTGATGAGTTCTTCATGTCTCTTCTCTGAGTGAAAATCAATGGAGAGAATTTTCACACCTCTGATCGCAGCGCTGAAGGGATGAAAACACGCTCACTGATTCATGACGCGGCTTTTATGGACTGAACGGAAGGACAGGGTCTTGTTGGGTCAGCAGCTTGTCTTTGAGTGCATATACTGTGTACATGTGTGACAACATGAGAAAAACCTGTTAATTGCTTTAGGTTGCCATTTATTTGAGTTGGGGTAGAATTAAAATAAAGAAGAGAGACACAAGGAGTAAAAAAAAAAAATAACAGGTCCTAATATCACTTTGACTAATTCTGATGAGTCTAGACATATTTATCAGTACTTTTTGTTTTTAGTAATACATCATTAGCAAGTAAAACTGAAAATGATAAATCTCTGTAAAGGTTTTTGCAAAGTACAGAAGTCTGCATGGAAAGGTTTTTTTTTTCTTCCCTCTGTTGAATTTCGCCCACGTTACCTTGAAACTTGTTTTGCAGAGCGGGCCTTTTAGTTTCTGGGCCTTAAAGGGGCAGACAATAAAAAGGGTTGGCCTCTAGTCCTGCGTGTGTGTACATGTTGACAAGAAAATAAACTCGGCAAAATATTTTAATGTTCTCTGATCTGTTTCAGGACCTAGATTTAATCCATTAATCTTTCTTTACTGTTTTGTTTGCCTAAAAAACGACTTGAAGTGCATTTTCTGAAGTGTAGAAGTTTTTTTGTTAGTATTACTCTTTCTAGCTTAAACGAGGTTTGTGTTGACCCCATGGCGTCCTGTTTTTCGCCTCCTGTAGAGAATACTACTTCAGCCTGGACAACCTGGAGCGGGACATTTTCTTGAGGAGGAAGATGGATCAGGAGGGCTTCCTGCCCATTGGACTCATCGCCAGTTTCCACAGAGTTCAGGCTCTCACTACAGACGTCAACATAATTATAGAGGCAAGCAGACGTGTTGTCAGTGGCATGGGGAGCTGGTGTTTGTCTCCTGTAAGAGGTGAGGTCCACCGTGGACAGGTCACCTGTCCACCATGGGGACACGGAACAACAGTTTATACCAGGGTATCTGCGGGGTTGTAAAAGGTATTAAAAGGTAATAAATAAAATTAACACAAATTATGGCTATTAAAAAGTAATAAACGTCATCTGACAAGGTATACATTTTTTTTTTTAAACCTACACAACTATATTTTTCCCATTCTGTCAGCTAAAAAAATCCTGTGACTTTATTTATCTTCTAATTTTATGTTCGAGTAGGACCTAAGCTAAATCAATGACGTCATATAGTCGGTCAGTGTGCGTTCGCGCCTACAACCGGCCGAGGGCCGACAGAGCTTCCAGAACCGTCATGGGAAAATGTAAGTTTTCAGACCTCTGGTTAGAGAACGCCAGAGTCAGAGAATGGCTTCAGCCAACAGCCAAGAGGCTTATTGTCATGTCTGTAAAAAGAAACAGGAAGTAGGAGCGCGGCTCGTTTTTCCGAAATTTAACAAGAAAAGCACCTAAACAATTATTTGTTCGCTCAAAAATATAGCAGAGGTGTGTCTCAGTCTATCATTTGCTTAATAAATGCACTTTAATGGTCAAATTCGCCAGGGTGGTGCAGCTGTTTTGACGAATCCAAGCAGGGAGCAGAATGAAGGTGGGGAGAATATGGCAGTCCGATTGAGTCATTAAAAGCTGGTGAAGATTCTCAGTCATCCAGGACATGGTAATTTCTATAAAGTGCAAGAAAAAAAAAATCCATCCATCCATCCATTTTCGTCCGCTTATCCGGGGTCGGGTCGCGGGGGTAGCAGCCTAAGTAGGGAGGCCCAGACTTCCCTCTCCCCAGCCACTTGGAGCAGCTCCCCTGGGGGAATCCCAAGGCGTTCCCAGGCCAGCCGAGAAACATAGTCCCTCCAGCGTGTCCTGGGTCTTCCCCTGGGCCTCCTCCCAGTGGGACAAAAAACAAAGTATAAAGTATAGTATAATAAATAAAGTCTAATTGTTTTTGTCTTGAACTTTTTTGAATTTGTCATTATAGCCACAGTTTTCTACAACAGCCAACAGTATGCCATACACCTGTTACTACTCTGCTGCCATAAAGTATTGCTGTTTTTGTTTGTTTGTTTGTTTGTTTTCAGTCAGAATGAATGGGAATGGTCATATCTCAGTCAAAAAATGGTTTATAAATATGGGAAAAAATCTATAAATATGTCACTTCGGCCTATAAGTTGCAGGGCATGTAAATTATGCAAAAAACTGCGACTTACAGGCCGAAAAATACAGTACCGTAGTTATTTTTTCTCCCTCTCTTTTTGAATTGTGCATGTGTTCAGTGTTGAATTATTTTAATTAAACTGTTCTGTTTTCAAGTTTACGGTTTTTTGTTTGTTATTAGAGATAGGTTATGTGTGGGAACAATTAAATAACTTTTTGTCTTGGGTTAGATTTAAATAACAAATAGGTCAGTGCTTTTATTGAGGCAAGAAGCAACTTGATGTATCCAGTACTTGTTATAAAACTACATTTACTACCAAAGTTTAGGAAGAAAATTACAGTAATCTATCACTTTACAATTAGTTGCTCTGAACTGAAATACAAGAGGTTGCCACTACGGTTGCAGCTCAGTGTCATGATCTATCTATCTTTGTTTAACGTCCGTTTTCCCGATTCCGGGGTGGGACGCTACATCTTTGTCGCAAGTTTTTAATGCCAGATTAGACGGTTAGTTGCGTCCAGTTCATTGAGGTTCAGCGCTTTCAGATCTTGTTGAATCGTTTGCGCCCAGGTCTTTTTCGGACGGCCTTTGGGACGGGTGCCAGGTACTTCAAGGTTTTCAATAGCAAGTATAGCACTGTTTTCACTTCGTTTAACATGACCGAACCACCGCAAACGGTGTCGCCGGCATGCGTCCTTAATCGCACATAAGCCTGCTCGACGCAGGATTTTGGTCGATTGGATGTGATCTTTAAGACTAATGCGTTGCATCCATCGGAGCATTTTCATGTCGGTTCGGTGAAGTTGCTGTTCGAGTTTTGTTGTCATTGGCCATGTTTCTGCGCCATACAACAGCACAGGACGTATCACTGAGCCATAGAGTCTTGAACGTAGGAGTAGTGGGATGTCGCGCCGCATCAATATAGAAGCGTGTAGATGCCATTTATTCCATGCCACACGTATACGTGCCTGAACGGCAGCTTCGGCTGTTCCAGTACAGTCCAACACATTTCCTAAATATTGAAATGACTTGACTGTTTCGACGCCAACGGCTCCAATTGTATTGTTGCGTTGTACTTGTTGTTGTGGATTGATGCAAGTAGGACGAACAAAATTGGTCGCTTTCGACAATGGACCACTTATTTTTGAACAACGTTTGTGACACCACTGTTGGCACTGTTGACACATGATTGAATTGCTGCCCACACCAGCTTTGCAAACTGAACAGGGCCAACGACCAGTGGGTGTGGATTCGACGGATTCTCCAGTGTTCATCGCTTTTGTTTTGTCAATGTTGATTTTGAACCCATGGTCGGCGAGTTGAGCGTTCCATTCTTCAAACATTTGTGCCACGCTCTGTTCTGATGTGGCCGTTAGAATGATATCATCTGCGTACATCAGATTCCAAATGTCGCCAGTGCGTATCGACTTCGTGATTTCTTCCATTACTGTGATAAATAACAGTGGGCTGAGTATCGAGCCTTGGTGAACACCGACGCCAATGTCGAACGCATCCGTATTCCCAACTGTTGTGCTGATGAATGTCTTGGTTTTTGTGTACGTTGCCATGACTAGACGAACAAGATATTCGGGAACGTTTTGTCGACGTAGACTCCAGCTGATTGCTTCATGAGGAACTCGATCAAAAGCTTTTTCAAGGTCCACAAAAACGTGTGATAATTGTTGATGTTTTGTCAGATATTTATTGCCGGATGATGTGAATCGCATCGATGGTGGATTTCCCAGCCATAAAGCCAAACTGATAGTTACCGATTGTAATGCATGATGTTAACCTTCGCTCGATGATCTTCTCAACGATTTTCAGGGGGTGTTCTAACTAGGGATGTGCCGATCGATCGGTAACCGATCAATCGGCACCGATAATCATTAAAGCGGATGTGATCGGCTTTTGCCTTCAATTACCGATCACAGAGCCTGTGATGCGAAGTTTGCTAACTGCAAAACGTGCGACGAAAAAGTACCTCGTGGAGGAATTTCAACGAAGTCCTTCAACACAACAAACCTAATTCGTCATTAAAATGTTTTAATACGTTTTAATAACTTACCAAAAGCCGTCTGCCAGCGCCGCGATAAGCAACACCTGTTAGCATGAAGCCCCACCGAGTAGCTCCACCGAGTCCGCTCCGCTGCGCAGTTACGGGCAGTC
>JBBPBX010015805.1:0-13874 GCA_038048925.1 Garcialebias charrua
GAGGACAGCAGGACATGTTAGATTGGTACAGAACATGTATGAGGACAGCAGAACATGTATGAGGACAGCAGGACATGTTAGACTGGTACAGGACATGTATGAGGACATCAGGACATGTTAGACTGGTACAGGACATGTATGAGGACATCAGGACATGTTAGACTGGTACAGGACATGTATGAATCAGGACATGTTAGACTGGTACAGGACATATATGCGGACAGCAGGACATGTATGAGGACAACAGGAAATGTTAGACTGGTACAGGACATGTATGAGGACAGCAGGACATGTTAGACTGGTACAGGACATGTATGAGGACATCAGGACATGTTAGACTGGTACAGGACATGTATGAGGACAACAGGACATGTTAGACTGGTACAGGACATGTATGAGGACAGCAGGACATGTTAGACTGGTACAGGACATGTATGAGGACAACAGGACATGTTAGAATGGTACAGGACATATATGAGGACAACAGGACATGTTAGACTGGTACAGGACATGTATGAGGACATCAGGACATGTTAGACTGGTACAGGACGTATATGCGGACAGCAGGACATGTATGAGGACAGCAGAACATGTATGAGGACAGCAGGACATGTATGAGGACAGCAGGACATGTATGAGGACAGCAGGACATGTATGAGGACAGCAGGACATGTATGAAGACAGCAGGACAGTGGTGAGATGTGCTGTAGGAGTGACAGATAGCTTCAAGGTGGAGGTGGGAGTGCATCAAGGATCGGCTCTGAGCCCCTTCTTGTTTGCTCTGGTGATGGACCGACTAACAGATGAGGTCAGGCAGGAATCCCCATGGACTATGATGTTTGCAGATGACATTGTGATCTGTGGTGAGAACAGGGAACAGGTGGAAGAGAACTTGGAGAGGTGGAGGTATGCACTTGAAAGAAGAGGAATGAAAGTCAGCCGTAGTAAGACAGAGTACATGTGTGTGAATGAGAGGGAGGCCAGTGGAACAGTGAGGCTACAAGGAGCAGAGGTCACAAAGGTGCAGGACTTCAAGTACTTGGGGTCCACTGTCCAGGAAAATGGGGAATGTGGTAAAGAGGTGAAAAAGAGAGTCCAGGCAGGATGGAGTGGATGGAGAAAAGTTTCAGGAGTGATTTGTGACAAAAAGGTGTCAGCAAAGGTCAAAGGAAAAGTTTACAAGACAGTGGTGAGACCAGCTATGTTGTATGGTCTGGAGACAGAGACATGGACAAAAAGACAGGAGAAAGAACTGGAAGTGGCAGAAATGAAGATGCTGAGGTTCTCCTTAGGAGTGACAAGGATGGATAAGATCAGGAATGAGATCATCAGAGGTACAGCACATGTTGAACAACTGGGAGATAAAGTTAGGGAGGCCAGACTGAGATGGTTTGGACATGTCCAGAGGAGGGACAGTGGGTATATTGGTAGAAGGATGTTAGAAATGCAGCTGCCAGGAAAAAGACAAAGAGGAGATATATGGATGCAGTTAGAGAGGACATGGAGGTAGTTGGAGTGAGGACAGAGGTGGAGGAGGACTCTCTGTGGAGACTCCTGAAGAGGGAACAGCCGAAAGAGGAAAATGAAGCCAAAATTTAGCCATCAACTTTCAAGTGAAGTGAAACGTTCAAATGGACAGGAGTCCTTGAAAGCAACTAGAAGTGTCTGAAGGTAAGCAAGTAAAACATTGATCTAATGTCAACCATCTGACAGGTGTTCCATCAGATGTATGGAGACATGCTGTAAGTTCAGAAAGCTGCATTGATGGACCAATATTCCAGTAAAATGGTTTTCATATAATAAAGCTGTAACAGCAAATTTAATAACATCATAAAGCATTTTATGTGTTAACCCATTTAAAAATGGAGAAAATGTGGAATGGGGGGTGGAGGGGGTACAAGATGAATGGCTCAAACAGCATTTCAGAGCCTGAGCCAAAGAGACAGGAGATAATAGAGATAAGGAAGAAGCCAACTTCTACATCATACATTGGCCATTCTGAATAAGTAATAATCCTGTCATTAAGGCTGGCTCAGCTTTCTGGAGTTTTGATGTCTGCAGCAGTGGCACACTTTGCCAAACCAGTGAAGAAGGCTGCAGCACTTTGTTTTAAAGCTTCATGGACGACCGCAGGAATGTGAAACAGAACGACAGCCAACGCTGCATTAGAAACCTGATCATTTTCATTAGGTAAGTGATTGTTGTGACCTGAGTTAAGTTCCTGGGCGAGGTGGTTTCATTTCCCAGTTTGGGAAACAAAGTTACTGCTTTTACATGAATTATTAAATCCAACTTGACAATCTTAAGACTGAACCAAACCAACTGACTGTGCATTTTCTCTCTTCTCTGCTTATAGTCAGTTAGTGCAGCCATATTACAAATCAAGCTGCAAACCTGCCTCTGTTGGTTACGGGAAGAGGAAACAATCAGATCTCTCTAGCACGAGAACGAAAGATGAACAAATGGGCCAAGTTGACAAGCAGGCTGTAATTACAGACAAAACTAGAGAACCTGCATTTCCTGTGACAATACATTGTGAACGTTTACTGCAGAAGAACATGCTGAGAAACAGCTGAAAGTAGCTAAAATACATGCTGAAATGTAGCTGAAATCAAGCCTAAAGTAGCAGAAGAAAACAGAAATAACTCATATTTGCTGAAATACGTTTAAATAAGCAGAAATTGGCACAGAATTTAGGGAAATGGCTAAAAGTAGCTATAAAAGCAGAAAGAAGCTTAAACTACCAAAAGGATGTGGAAAGAGCTGAAATGGGATTCAAGGATGTGGAATTAGCCACAAAAAAGCCACAATTTCTATAAAAGCAGCTAAAAGTAAGCAGAAAAAGCTTAAACTTGCAGAAATGGGCTGTGTAGTGGACCTACCCAGGGTCAAACTAAGGTTTTTGAACTGTCCAGTGATGACTTTTACTGACCTCTCAGTAAAGCAAGACATTTACCACAAAATCATTCCATTAGCTGTAATCTGAGAACATAGTCACCAAAAGAGACTATTTCTATCTTTGATTTTAGGCTGATGTGATCAAAAGAATAACTTTTGTCATTTTCATGATATATGTTATATGCTGTTATTCTTTAAATGTGAAACATCAATGTGTCATTTCTGCAAGTGAAAAGGTGTCAAAGTTCAGCTAAAATGTCAAACTGACTTACACTGAAATTGTTTTTGTCGAGTTTCAGCTAAAACTCTCATCTAGCGTCTGAAAGTCTCTCACTCAGATACTTTTCCTAAACAATTTCCTTCTCTGCGCTGAATTTCACCTTGAATAGTGATAACAAGTGGACCAATGAAAAAGAGACAAGTTTCTCTCCTCTCTGTTCCTTTTTTAAGTTCTAAGCTGTTGCTGGAACGTGAGAGTTTCTGGGAGCTTCAAAGACATGAAGACGTCCCAAAGAGCTGAATGAATGCCTGTCACCCGCCAAGGACAGTCATTCAGCTAAGGATTGTATAACATGCTGTTATGAATCCACTTCGAACGAGCGCAAGCTCAAAACTTTGTTTATTCCTTCCTGGAATAAGTTTATCTTGAAGTCAGAGGCCAGGAGCTGACATATTCTCTGATGACCAAGCGGAAACCAGGAGACGTTGAAACGTAAACTAGAACCAGTTTTGGACGTGCTGGGACTAAAGGACTCTGCGCATCTGAAGGCTGGTGTCATTTCTTTATCAGACTCGTCGAAAGGTAAAGAGCTGTTTACAAACGTACCTGGATTTTAGCAGAAGTCGGATGGAAGTGTCACTTTTGGTATCATGCTCAAGATAATTTCCTTTAAACCATCTCCCATCTTCCTCCTATCTTTTTCTCTCAATCTAAGCTGGAAACTATTTTAAGCTAAAGAGCCCACAGACTAAATATGTTCAACACCTTGTATTTAGGTCTGTTGTGTTGAATTTAAGTGTGCTGACGTATTAAATTGAAAGAAAGTGAAATCATGTCAATCAAGTGTAATGGTGTTAATTTAGTTGATTTATTTTAAATAAATGGTAGTGTCGCCTGGCATACCAACTAAGTTAACGTCTTTGTCACTTAATGGCTTTGTTTATTTATCCATCATAAAGATCACAGAAATATTGGGTAAACTGAAAAAGAAAAGAATCCGTGAAATTACTATTCAATCTGAATAAGTAGATTAATTAAGGATAAAGAGGTCAGCTTAATACTGACCCCTGTTAAAATCCTTTAGTTACATCTGGGTGGCACTATATGTGTTTAAAGACACAATATAGGGTCTCCCTCATGTTTCTCTTCAGCTGAAAGGAGCAAATAGAGTTAAATCTAGCAGAAAGAAGTTAGAAGAAACACAAAAATGTCATAGTTAGCAACATACAACAGAAATGAGCACAAAACAAAACAAAAAAAGTCATTGAGGCTCAATGGGATTAACCTGCCTAAATAAAGGTTGAATGAAAAAAAAAAACAGCTGAAACAACCGCTGAAATTAGCTAAAAAAAGTTAACATTTCCACAAGGAAGCTGAAAGAAAACGAAGCAAAACAAAATGTGAAAGGAGCAGTAAAATGTTGTGAACACATCTAAAGATCTGAAGGATGGAAAATGAGCTCAGTTTGTTTTCTATTAGGAAAAAAAATGTCAGAAAAGGCTAAATATTTCAAAAAGCTAAAGTTGCACCAATACCAAAAGTCGCAGCAGGATTGTCCTGAAAGAGCTGAACATTTTGATTTAAGATTTGTTGAAATAGCACAAACATTGTGGAACGAGAAAGATGCTGAAAAGCATACAGAATAAAAATGGATGACAGTGGAGTGAACGCTTCAGAAACATTCAGACAATAAGTGAAGCTGAGAGCTGTGTAAAGACGAGTGTGAAGGGAAAAGGTGCAGAAAGTGAATTGTTTGTGTAATTGTTCAGAGAAACTGAACAAAAACAAAAGTAATTATAACAAAGAGGTGCATCATCACAGAAAAGATCACAAGAGCTTAAATTATAAAAGAACAAAACAGAAAAGGAATTGTTCTGTGACAACACAAAAAGTACACACATTTATATTGCGATAGCTATTGATGGTGAAGATGTTCACCAGATGTTGCCTGTGTGTGTCCTGCCTGTCTCCATGAACTTTGGTTGTGTTCATCACTCTGTGCCAACTGTCTGCTGATGTTTGATTGCTGAACAATATGAAATACCATATTCGTCGGCGTATAAGTCGCACCGGAGTATAAGTCGCACCAACCTAATTATGCCCAATTAAATGGAAAAATCAACGTATAAGTCGCACCGGCCTATAGGTCGCACCTCACATGAACTGATGTTTTGCCCAAAATGGACTGGCTGCCAAATTGTTTGGAAGGACTTTTGACAAGATTATCACTTAAAAACTACAGTATTTTGTTTGATGTGTCTTAGTTGAACTTTTCATTAATAAATGAACATTATTTTGGACTGGCTGCAAAATTGTTTGGAAGGACTTTTGACAAGATTATCGGGGCTTAGAAATGTAGGCAAAAAGGTGCGACTTATACGCCGGAGAATACGGTATTCAACCTTCCTTTGAAAATCTGGGTTAGTCAGGAGGACAAGAACCCCAGGACATTTCCTTTCCAGCGTTTCTTTCTGCTACCTGTGCCATGGCCGAACCCACACACAGAGGCCACACATGATGCAGGAATGTAGCAGATGTCTGGTGGAACTGTGCGCTTGTTTGGTATCTTCTGCAGCTGCCTTCTTTGAAGACACAAAGTTGCCACAGTATTGCTTCTTTCTGTGGTGGAACCAGTTGGCTCCTCTCTGGTTCCTGTGGTCAGCTTGTATGGGGTCAACTGTCCTAATGTCTCACCTTTCCATACCTCTACATGCACTGGGGGCATAATCACAACCTCTGGCTTCTAGCTCAAGCTACTCTGATGGCCAATAGTCTGGATCCAGGATGGCCCAGGTGAATGCTAGGTTATTAGCCAAGAAGACTTTTATTCTGAAGGATTTCTTCCTCATCGTGGTTTGTATTTTTTATTCATAATGAAAGATGGAGGATCGTCAGGGAGTGCCTTTTGTAACTTTCTCCACAGAACTTCTCCTACTTCCACTCGCTGAGGAAGACAGCAAGTGGAGGAGACGCAGCTACCTCTGTAATCAGGTTGCACTGATAACATTTTAGTCTTAGAGATGAACTTGTCTGATCTCAGATCTGCCTTCCTGGAGATATGCACTGTTTATGCAGACTTCCAAAGTACAAGGACGGTCTTGCAGACATTGCAGGTTTTTTGGTAGGAGTCCTGCCTAAATTGGACTGAATGTTATTAGTGGAAGATTTTAATATCTATGAGTGCTGTCCTGATCTTTGGTCAAAGGCATTTTTCATAATTTTGACTCATAACTTTATTCAGTTTGTGTCTGGTCCAACACAAACTGTTGCACATGCTTTAAATGCTTCAGTTTGGCAACACTGTTTTTAGACCATGTGCCTTTTGTATTTGACACCTTGTTTTTTCAATCCTCACATCTTTTGTGCTCAATATTATAAATGGTACCTTGGCAAATGAATATCCATCCATCCATCCATCCATTATCTTTATCCGCTTCTTCTTTCTTGAGTTGCAAGAGTCACTGGTCCCCAAATCCAGCTATCACTGTGTGAGAGGTGGGGGACACTCTGGACAGGTCTCCAGTCCATCACAGGGACACAAAGAGGCAAATGAGACAAACAGTCATTCACTCTCTCACTCACACCTAGAGACACTTCAGAGTTACCAATCAGTCTAACATGCATGCTTTTGGACTGTGGGAGGAATTCAGAGCACCCACAGAAAACCCACGCATGCACGGAGAGAACATGCTAACTCCACCCAGAAAAACCCCCGGCCAGGATTTGAACCGGGGACCTGCTCGCTGAGAGGCAGCAGCTCCACCAGTTGTGCCACCATGCTGCCTACAAACAAACACGTACGAGTAGATTTTAAAAATGTGATGGAGACACCACCTGGTCTGTGTGCCCTGACATTTTAGACCTATCTCTAAACTTCCCTTTATGTCCAGGGTCCTGTAAAATTATGTCTACTGCCCATTGAGCTCAGAACACCACCTTCTTGATGCATTGAAGTCTGGCTGGTCAAGTACTGAGTCAACACTGCTGAGGGATTTAAATGTGTTTACCCACTGGTTCAGGTCACTGTGCTGTTTGATGCCATCATACCTCACAACTGCCTTTGACACTTTATGTTCTTTCAGAACGGTTACGTCTTCTGTAACATTCCTGACTTGCAAAGCACCTCAGGGCACTATACTAGACCCTCTTCCCATTTTTCTGTATTTATTTCCTCTTGGATCTATTCTTTGGAAACATGTCACCTTACATTTTTATGCCAAATCTAACTGTCGCTAAAACAAGAAAAGCAATATTCAATGAACTAACTGTTAGAATGCATTCGCATGGATGTCAGGGAACTGTTTCTAACAGAATAAACAAAAGACTGAGGTGGTGATGTTTGGATCCAGTGGTGCTTCTGAAGTCCAGTCTGATCTGTGTGTACCAGCACGACTCAGACAGCAACAAAATGTGGGTGTAAGAGTGGACAATAATCTAAAATGTGGTGTCAAAATAAAATCAGAGATCAAGTCCAGCTTTTATCACTTGAGACAACTGTCCAAGAATAAACTATTGTTTTCATAGTATCACTTTGATATTTTGATCCATGACTTGACTTCTTGACGTGTTTAGATTACAGCAATGTACTTTATGTTGGGCTGAGCCAGCCGTTACTCGACTTCAGCTGGTTCAAAACACAGCAGCTCACCATTTTACTGGTTTGAAAAAACAAGAGCACGTGCCTTTTTCTTTTCTTTTTTTTAGCATTTTTATTTTCTGTCTGATCTGCTTCAGCTGTATGTTTCTTCACATGGACTAAAAAACATGGAAGGTTTAAATATATATATATATATATATATATATATATAATATATATATATATATATATATATATATATATATATTCATTCATTCATTCAACCTTTATTTATACAGGCTAGCCTCGTTGAGTCACGGGGACTCATTTACAAGAGGGACCTGTCTCACTCACACCAAACAACCATCCACTCTCACACTCACACCTAGGGTCAATTTAGAGTCACCAATCAGCCTAACAAGCATGTTTTTTGGTCTGTGGGAGGAAACCGGAGTACCCGGAGGAAACCCACGCATGCACGGGGAGAACATGCAAACTCCACCCAGAAAGGCCCCGGACCGGGATTTGAACCGGCAACCTTCTCGCTGAGAGGCAGCAGCTCTACCAGTTGTGCCACCGTGCTGCCCAAATTATATATATATATATATATATATATATATGTATATATATATATATATATATATATTATATATATATATATATATATATATATATATATATATAGTGTGTGTGAAGGACTTTGGCCATGTGTGTTTTTAAAGGGCTTTTTTTTAAGTTATAATGTATATTATTCACTCAACACTAGAAAATAAAGCAGACATGTTTTTGGATTCATTCCTACAGTCTAAAGTTGTTGTTCTGCACATTATGAAAGACTTTAACAAAATGCTATGAACAGTTGTAGCAAACCTGTGGAATATCTGATTATACTAAAAATAGCTATTTAATGAAGATTTATCCTGTTGAAGTCAATAAACTTTTTATTTTCTGTCAGAGTATTAAATCAAGATCATCTCATGAGAATTGAGCATTGTTTTGATCAAAACCTGGAACATTGTGCAATACTGTATTACAAGATTTAATGCTCAAATTGTTTTGTGAATGACTCTCAGCAACTACTACATCGAGTTTTAGCTCAATATCTGAGTCCAACCTGTTTTTGTGATGGTTAATGTTTATTAGTAACTATTTTAAATCAGGATGAGTCCAAATAATCTATATTGGTGTGTTTAACAGCTTCACAAGACTCAAGTCTGAGGACAAAGAAGGGACACAGTGTAAAGTTATAGAATGGGTTCATTTACAGGGGAAGGGGGACTGGGCTGGAATCTATCTGAAGAGAGGGGAACACCTTATGAGACAGAGAAATGTAGAACTGGATCTTAGTGATTTTTATCTTGTTTCTGGCTTGGTGTGGGAGGCAAGTGGTTCCACAAAAAAACAGGTGATTGATGAGGAGCAGGCGAGACTGGAGCGAGCGAGTGGGCAGGCACGAACAGAGAATGGAGCTGAGTTTCCAACCTTGAATCCTTTATAGAGCAGAGGTCCCAACAGAGATAACATCAACCAGAACACAGAACCAACAGGCCACGAAACAGTTCGTCATGGACAGGAAGACCACCTGAACCATGGATTCAAGTAAAGACCCAGCACAGGTAAGTTTCTCTATTTTCATCAAACTAGTTTTCAAAATCTCAAAAGGTTTAACAAGCACAAACTGGAGTATCCACCAGATGTGTTCAAACGGATCACTGCCAAGTGTTGGATCAACTCCGCCTACAAGTGTTGGATCAACTCCGCCTACAAGTGTTGGATCAACTCCGCCTACAAGTGTTGGATCAACTCCACCTACAAGTGTTGGATCAACTCCGCCTACAAGTGTTGGATCAACTCCACCTACAAGTGTTGGATCAACTCCACCTACAAGTGTTGGATCAACTCCACCTACAAGTGTTGGATCAACTCCACCTACAAGTGTTGGATCAACTCCACCTACAAGTGTTGGATCAACTCCACCTACAAGTGTTGGATCAACTCCACCTACAAGTGTTGGATCAACTCCACCTACAAGTGTTGGATCAACTCCACCTACAAGTGTTGGATCAACTCCACCTACAAGTGTTGGATCAACTCCGCCTACAAGTGTTGGATCAACTCCACCTACAAGTGTTGGATCAACTCCACCTACAAGTGTTGGATCAACTCCACCTACAAGTGTTGGATCAACTCCACCTACAAGTGTTGGATCAACTCCACCTACAAGTGTTGGATCAACTCCGCCTACAAGTGTTGGATCAACTCCACCTACAAGTGTTGGATCAACTCCACCTACAAGTGTTGGATCAACTCCACCTACAAGTGTTGGATCAACTCCACCTACAAGTGTTGGATCAACTCCACCTACAAGTGTTGGATCAACTCCACCTACAAGTGTTGGATCAACTCCACCTACAAGTGTTGGATCAACTCCACCTACAAGTGTTGGATCAACTCCGCCTACAAGTGTTGGATCAACTCCACCTACAAGTGTTGGATCAACTCCACCTACAAGTGTTGGATCAACTCCACCTACAAGTGTTGGATCAACTCCACCTACAAGTGTTGGATCAACTCCACCTACAAGTGTTGGATCAACTCCACCTACAAGTGTTGGATCAACTCCACCTACAAGTGTTGGATCAACTCCACCTACAAGTGTTGGATCAACTCCGCCTACAAGTGTTGGATCAACTCCACCTACAAACCCAGGTGGCAACTAGCTCATTGTCCTTTACAAGCTGTGTGAGAGTTTGGTTCACATTGCTATTAGTAAGTCGGACCCCTTCAGGGTGGGAGTTGGACTCTGCCAGGGCTGCCCATTGTGACCGATTCTGTTCATAACTTTTATAGACAGAATTTCTTGGTGCAGCCAGGGGACGGAGGGAGTCCATCTCTGCTCTTTGCAGATGATGTGGTCCTGTTAGCGTCATCATGTCTTGATCTTCATTTCTCATTGGAGCGGTTCAAAGCTAAGTGTGAAGCAGCTGGGATGAGAATCAGCACCTCCAAATCTGAGGCCATGGTCCTCAGCTGGAAAAGGGAGGACTGTTTTCTTAGGGTCGAGGGTGAGGTTCTGCCTCAAGTGGAGGAGTTCCAGTATCTTGGGGTTTTGTTCATGAGTGAGGGAAGAATGGAGAAAGAAACTGGTAGATGGATTGGTGCAGCATCCGTAGTATGGTAGATGTCCAGTCAAGGAATACTTTCTGAAAGTTTCAATAAAATCCATTCTGTGTTTCATGAGATGTTTTATGAACAGACAAACAGGACGAGTTCAATGATTAATGCTGAAGTTTCCTTCAAAGATCTTGTGGAATGTGATGTGAATTACTGTGAACTACAACAACAATACATTTGATCACGTTGTATGTAAAACTGAGTTATACTGTAATTGCTTTTGTGTTTTCAGAGGTGAGTTGGCTGCACAACACAGTACAGTTAAACCTTGGTCCTCCTGTAATGTACTCTGATGGTAAGGATGTATACAGAACTGCCTTCCCCCATTCACTCCGGTGTTTTTAATACAGTATTTCAGTTTCCCCCAAAACGTCTATCAAAGACAAACACAACATGACAATGGGCAAATAAGTGAAGTCATTGTTTCATGAATGCCCAGTCCGAGTCGAGACCACCTTCCTTCCACAGGCTGGTAAATCAAATCCATTTGTTCTTGCTTTGTCCACATTTTTATGTCAGCCAACAAGAAAAGAAAAGTTTTCATCCCATCATGCTAGTGACAAGGTGTTGGTTTATGTGTTGCCATTTTTAGTTATATAATATGACTGATGGTGGGATCACCTAATGGAAAGACCTTTCTGTCAGAAGGCCAGCAGGACTGAATAGACTTGACTGACTGGGACGTGATCTGCCTGTCATACGTGAATGGCATCAGTGCAACAACCAACAGTATAAATGACTACATTAATTACTGTAAAGACAACACCATCCCAAATAGAACCGTTCGCTGTTCCCTCAGTAACTAGCCACTGATCCCCAGTAACCTGGACGTCATGCTGAATGAGAAAAACAGGGTCTTGATCTGGTGACTTTCACAAAGCACGTCAGTCCGAGCCGCAGACACTGTCTGGCCGCCGCGGTGTGACTTTTAAATGGCCTGAGGCAGTGTGGGGAGTTGAAGCTAATCCACCTCTGGTGCACCTTTGGGCTGCTGCTACATCCAGAAAAAGAGGTAAGCAAAATCTCAGAATGAAAGTAGCAGAGCTGCTCCAACGTGCAGCCACCTTGAGCGGCGTAATTCAAATTCATGTTCAGGGTGGCATGGCCATAAATGAAGAGCTCTAGCAAAAGCACAACTTTTACCTTTTTTTTTTTTCACTTTCTCTATATTTTTGTGTAACAGTGTGGGGTATGTTCCTTGCCAATATCTCAAATATGTACAGATCTCACAGGCCTCACCCACTGACAGAACCAAATCCTCATCAGTGCTCAGGTCCAGTTCCACTGCTCGTTTAGCAATAATAACACCCTTGAAGCACTGAAGGATGGAATTACACATGCTGCACTCTAATGCGAGTTCCAGTTTATTAGTCTTTTTGTGCAGTACCTCTTCTCTTGTGCTCAGACTCTGGTGCTCATCATCACACATGTTGTTTAATGATTGCTGTAACCCTGCCCTGATGGTCTGCTAGCATGAAATGGTCCTTGGTTAAAAGTTGAACAAAGATTGTACAAAACTGAAAAACTGTTCAGTTTCCTCCCAACAGTCCAGAATGTTGACCCCCACCAAGCTGCGCAGGGTACCCACTCTGCCACTGAGCTGATCTGCTTGATGCAGACATGCACATCTGTCCCATCAGCTTGATGAAACCTTTGCAAACATACAGTGAAGAGTAAGATGGAGTTCCACTGACAGGGGACACGTTTTTTCATTATGCCCTTTTAAACAAGGATCAAAATGATGGATCAGCTTCATGCAACATAATATATTCTCTTTCCCAAGCAAATCCCTGTTCTGCCAAATACTTAACTGCAGTGACAAACCTCTGCAGAACTCCCTGTGATGGACTGGAGACCTGTCCAGGGTGTCCCCCACCTCTCACACAGTGATGGCTGGACATAGGCACCAGTGACCTCCACAACTCAAACAGGAAGAAGCAGGGGAAGATGATGGATGGACATCTGAACTTTTGCGTAGAAAAAAAGGGTAGACGCCACATTTTTGTGTGTACGCAAAAAGTCCCATGTAAGTACCCAGTAAACCCAAAGTAAGTACCAGTTAAGTATCCAGTACATAAATATTTAGTGAACTAGGTACATAATGGGCTGTTACTGTGTTGTGTAATGCCACTGATAGTCGTACATTGTACCTGCAACCAACACAATGTGCCCATGATTCAGTTGAACAAGTGGAGTTTCTTATAATTATTATTATCATTTTCTTGTTTTTATTTTAAGTCAAAATGAGATTTTTAGAAAATTGTTGGTCCATATCTGGTTTACAGTGAGAAACTACCTTGTATGACATCTGAGTGTAAGGCAGCCATCTTAAATGAGTCTGTCAGTTCACTGCATGTTGTTGTAATGGCCATTACCTCACTCACCAATAACCTGCTGGGATATATTATTATTATTATTATTATTAGCTTCTCTGGGTCTGTGGTGTGGGGGGGTTCTTGGGGGTGCCTGGTCCTTGGTGTGATGGGATGGGTTCCCACAGCTGCAGCTCCCTGCTGCTCTGGCCCCCGGCCTGGGGTTGGCTTGCAGTCGCTGTCGAGTGGGGGGGACGCATGGTCAGCCCGACAGAGCTTCTGTCGGGCTGACCATGTGTGCCTGTTTATGTCTCAGGTTGGGTTTTTGGTGGTCCCCTCTCTTGGATCAATTTAGGCCCCTCATTTAATGTGGGGTCTACTTCCCCCTATCGCGCTCCCCTCCGGTGAAGGGCCCGCTGCCACCGGTGCATTAGTGGCTCTCGGCATCTGGGCTGGGTGATTGGGTGTGTGCCGGCCCGCCCTGGCACTGTCTGCCTGCCGGGGCCTGGGTGCCCTGGCTCTATCGGGCCTCTGTTGGAGGTGGTATGACCTCGGGACTTGGGGCTTGGTGTCCATCGCCGGATATAGTCTGGGGGGAGTGGGTTGCCGGCGGGGCCTGTGGGCTCGTGGCTGCAGCCTCTTGGGGGTCTGCACTGTGGTTGCTGGGGTTCGCCCGGGGCTTCCCTCTGCTTCT
>JBBPBX010015805.1:21364-48963 GCA_038048925.1 Garcialebias charrua
CACACACACACACACACACACACACACACACACACACACCACCAGCACCAGCAACACAACCTATGAGGGCTTTGAATCGTGACCAGACAGTCAGGAGAAACAGGAGGGAGAGCAGTGCCATCCTTTCTGCTTTGGACGCTACAACCGTTTGATTCTTACATTATAGAGCTGATGATGAGAGGAAACCAGCTACAAGAAGAAGCTAAAATGTAATTGTTAGGTAAAACAAGCGGTATGCCGATGCCCCCTGTAGCTAAAGGATTTAAATACTGAATGTAGTTTCGATATGAGGATGTTTCTAGACTGAAATTGAAGAGGAAATACAAGTAAACCCTAGAACAGAGAGGTGGTTCTTTTCTTCTTCTTCTTCTTCTTTTAAGCTTGTCGAAGGTGGCACAGAGTGATGGATCCTGGCGAGAAGAGGGCGTGATTTCAACCATGACCAGTCGCAATGGCAGAGCCAGGGAGTGGCGAGTGGTGGCCTTGGCCAATAGAGATTCATCTTTGGCCACCTCTAGGGCCAGCCCAGTCATTTGAAGAAACTTCTTTTTAAGCAACACAGTTTCCTCAGATCTGATTGGTTTACACATGTATGGTGGTGGTCATCTCATCTTGTATTTTGATGTGGCAACCCTGTTTTTGATTGTGACATTTATTACGCCTACATGCAGTCACACACCCTATTGTAAGTTCATTCAACCTTTGTCTCTACAGGTTAGTCTCACTGAGCCTCGAGGACTCATTTACAAGGGAGACCTGATTTAAACAAAGAACACAGATGAAGTACAGACAACAACAGACAATCATATACTGTATAAAGCATATAAAATGAAAAAGTAAATAGAAGAAACGAAATAAAAATGAAACAAGAACAGTTACATTATAAAGTGATGTAAAATACTAACAACAGGAACATGTCTGAGTTGGGTTTTGTCATGAAGTTAGCAGTCAGTACGTTATTAATTTTTCACCCGTTAATTTGAGGAATGTAAAATTAGAAAGCATGGTTTCCTAAAATGACTGTGTTGATCTGTGTACATACAAAATATATTTGGTTGTGGCTGAGCTGGAGGACTTGAGGATTGGTCTGTCCATAATCGAGGCTGAGGTTACAGAGGTAGTTGAAATGCTATGCAGCAGCAGAGCTCAGGAAGGGTGAGATCCACCCTGAGGCCCATGGCTCTGGATGTTGCTGAACTGTCTTAGTTGACACACCTTTGCAACATTGCATGGACATGAGGGGCAGTGACACTGGGGTGGAGGTTCCACGCTTAAAAAAGGAGAACCGGAAGATGTGCAGCAATTATAGGGGCATTACTCTACTTAGCCTTCCCAGTAAGATAGACTCAGGGGTTCTAGAGTAGCAAGTCCAATGGATGGTTGAACCTCTGGTTCAAGAAGAACAATGCAGATCCCATCCTGACCTTGAAACAACGGACCAGCTCTTTTACCTCACTAGGGTCCTCAAAGGGTCAAGTGAGTTTGTCTATTCAGTCTAGATGTGTTTTCTGGACGTGGAGAAGTCATTTGACTGTCACTGCACAAAAACCATAGATATACGGTAAGATCTGATGTAGTATATCTCCGTATCCTTTACATATACTTATACTTATATTTCCGGATATTCCCGGAAATGGACCGCAATGATCCTTAAAAAATCCCAAGATCCCAAAATCCGGATACTTATCTTTGGCAGGCCCTTGACAAATAACAGCCACATTTATTTTGGATCTGCCGAAGATAAGTATCCAGATTTTGGGATTTTTTGAGGATCATTGCGGGCCATTTCCGGGAATATCCGAACACAGATCCTTCCGTATATCTATGGTTTTAGTGCAGTGTGTGTTCTGAGAGGTACACTGTGGGGTGTGCTCGGAGTATGGGATTAGGGTTTGTTGTAGAGACAGGGTGAGAAGTTCAGTTATCAGGAGAGACTTGGAGTAGAACCACTGCTCTTCCACGTCGAGAGGAGCCAGTTGAGGTGGTTCAGGCATCTGGTAAGGATGTTCCCATGGTTCCTCCCTATAGGTGCTTTGAGCATGTTCAACTGATAGGAGACCCAGGACATGCAGATAAGACTACGTCTCTCATCTGGCCTTTGAACCCCTTGGAATCCTCCCAGAAGAACTGGAAGAGGTGGCTGTGGAAAGAGATGTCTGGACCTCCCTGCTCAAGCTGCTGCCCCCAAGACCTGACTTCAGAACAAGCGGAAGATGATGGATGGATGGATGGATGGATGGATGATGGATGGATGATGGATGGATGGATGGATGGATGGATGGATGGATGGACGGACAGATGGGTGGATGAATGGATGATGGATGGATGGATTATTTTTGAAAGGTGCAGGGAGTGAAGTCTGTGACTATCTGGCAAAGACAATGGGACAGAGATTAGAGGTTTCACAGGTGAGTAGCTTCATACCCTGTAACAATCAGCTGTTATTGGAGCTGTCAGGAGAGACAGCCCCGCCCAGCAGGGAAGATGCCCCCTCCAGCTCATCTTGCAACAAAATTATTATTTTTTTAATACAGAAATGCACAAACCTTTAAAGGTGCTATGTGTAACTTTCTGTAGAGTGCAGAACTTATTGAAATATTTTCAACAGGCAAAGCATTCTGATCCCTCCCCCTCAGAGCCATATATGGCTCTGCCCCCCTTGCTCTGCTGAAATTCAAATTCAAGCTCTGTTTTTATTGGCTGGTTACAAACTCTGTTTTTATTGGCTGGTTAACGGCGGGTCACTCTGTGTTTTTAGTGTTTTTATAAATGCTGATAGAGAAGCAAGGGGACTATAGTTTTTTTCAGAGATTACTTTGTCTAACATCAGTCTGTCAGTAGATAGTGACAGAGTGAAGAAATATGTTAAAAATATATTGTTAGAAAAGTTACAGACTGCACTACAAAGTTACATAGTGCAGCTTTAACACTTTAATTAACACCTTGGCTGCCGCTGCTCCTCGTACTTTTTGCTTTTTGAAACCTTTTTTATTACTTTCTGCTGTTTTTTTCACCGAGCCTTGTTGGACATTTCTACCTTTCTCGACTGCAGAGTGCGACAGGCGTAAGCCTGTGTACAGCACCTGTACAAGCGGACGCGGACATTTCTACCTTTCTTTGAACTTTTCTACCTTTCTTGAACGCAGAGTGCGGCAGGCGCAAGCCTGTGTACAGCACCTGTGTGGACATTTCTACCTTTCTTTGATTAAGTTTTGTGTTTTAGTTAGTTAGTTTTAGAGCAACTGTCTTTTCTGACTGCGTTGTGGATCTGCAAACATTATAAGTTGCCGGTCAAAGCAGATGACCGCTTGTCCTGAGCCTGGGTCTGCTAAAGGTTTCTTCCTTCTAAAAGGGAGTTTTTCCTTTCCACTGATGCCATTGTGCTTGCTCAGGATGGGAGATCGTGGCGAAGCCAAGATTTGACTTGTTTGCTGGAGTCATTAGATAGTAAACTTTACTAGTCTAACCGGAATTTTAATATTAGTAGGGGCTGCTAGCTCCCGCTAGCTTCAACACGAATTTAGCTTCGAGTATCACGTAGCTGCACTTATTGTTCGCTTACCTGCTGCCTCTCTCAACTTCCTGTGTCCTCTGGACTGTTCTGGACTCTCTCCTGTACTCCTTCAAGGTAATGCTCGTTCGAGTTACATCTCTCTGCTTCTTGTATATCTTTCTCGGAGCCGTGGGCCTGCTGCTAGCGGCTAGCTCTGTGCTAGCCTCCTCCGGCTCGTGGATGTTGACGTATTCCGCTTCGCAGTTGTTTGAACTTAACAACTGCTCCATTCCTCTTTCTATTTCCACCATCAAACAACTGGGACTTCTGCGTAGACCTCGTTACATCCATAGAAGCTCTCGAAAGAAAACTGTTTTTTCTCAAGCGAACTCTGATTCGATTAGTGCTGTCTGGACTGAGAGACGTGTCGCACCTCGATGGCGTCATCAGAACGCTGCGTCTGTAGGCCTTTGTAGTCCTCTGCGCACGAAGTGGCGAGGAAAACGTGGAGTGGACTTCAGTCTGCTTAAACCGGTTCAAAAAGCTCCTATTCCAACTGGTATTAAATTAGAACTTTTCAATGTGCAGTCTCTTTCCAACAAGTCATGTTTAATTCATGATCACATTCTGGAGAAGGACTTGGACCTCATGTGTCTTACAGAGACGTGGCACCAACCAGAGGTGTTCAGTTCTCTGAATGAGGCGTGTCCCTCTGGATACAGTTATCTGCAGAGAGCCCGCAGCACTGGCCGCGGTGGTGGTCTGGCTGTAATTTATCGCAGTAATTTAAAATTGTCTCATCTGTCTTCTCAGGACTTTTCCTCTTTTGAATGTCTGGCTTTCAGCTTCAAAGCCCCACTCCTGATGAATGTTATATTAATTTATAGACCTCCCAAACCGCATGTTTCATTTAACTCAGAGATGCATGACCTTCTCACTTTTTTCTGCACCTCCCCTGTGAAGACTATTTTTCTTGGCGACTTAAATATCCACGTGGACAATTCTTCTTCACCTCTGGCAACAGATTTTAAGTCTCTTCTGGACTCTCTTAATCTCACTCAACATGTTGACGCCCCTACGCACAGCAGGGGGCATACTCTGGATTTGGTGATTACAGACACTGTACTCATCAATAACTTATCTGTATATGACCTGGGTGTCTCAGACCACAGGGTCATCTCCCTGGAAGTGCCTTCATCTTCGCCTGCTTCAAATCCAAAACGACCCATCCAGTTCCGTGACCTTAAAAACATTTCCCTTGATGTTCTGTCTGCTGATCTTCACACCCTGACCGCTGTCAATCATCCTTCTGCAGATGACTCTGTGGATTACTACAACCAATCTCTTCGGGAGCTCCTGGACCTACACGCCCCCTTAAAGACAAGACTGGTGTCTTTCTCGCGCTCAGCTCCTTGGTACACTGATGAGCTGCGCAAGATGAAGGCAACTGGCCGTGCTATTGAGAGACGTGTAAAATCATCTGGTCTGTCTGTGCATAAGCAGGCATATAAAGAACATCAGAAAGCATACGCCTATTCTCCATAACCTCCATTGGCTTCCTGTCACCTACAGAATTCAATACAAAACTGCTCTCATTACCCATCAATGCTTGCACGGCACTTCACCTGACTATCTAAAGGACATTCTTGCACCATATTCATCCACCCGGTCTCTACGATCACAGAACAGTAATTTCCTTCATATTCCTCGGACCAAATTGAGGACCATGGGAGACCGAGCATTCTGTGTGGCTGCCCCCCGCCTGTGGAACTCCCTCCCTGATGACCTGAGAGCTCCACAGTCACTGGTTGACTTTAAAAGCAGCATAAAGACCTTTCTTTTTAAGCAAGCCTATTCTGCCTCCACATGATTTTATCTTTGATCTTAGCTGATATCATTATTGATTTTACTTGATTTTATTGATTTTACTTGTTTTATTTTATTTATTTTTTAAGCAAGCCTAATCTGCATCCACATGATTTTATCTTGATCTTAGTCGATATTATTATTGATTTTATTTGATTTTATCACTTGTTTTATTTTGATCTTTGCTTTATTACAATTTGTAGCACTTTGAGATTTTTATTAATGAAAAGTGCATTATAAATGGAATTCATTATTATTATTATTATTATTAAAGAAGCACGCTCCAAATATTATTCTAACATCATCAACACCTGCCCTGGAAACTCTAAACAGCTCTTCTCCACAATCACTCGTCTGCTTAATCCCATTAAGCAAACTCTTGAGGACTCTGCTCAAAAATGTGACCTGTTTCTTTCATCTTTTAAAACCAAAGTTGACACTATCAGATCTCAGCTCCACAACCTCCCCGTTCTCAGTGTGCCACCCACCCGTCTGCATTCTGGGACCCTAAACAGCTTTGACGAAGTTGTTCAGAGTGAGGTGGAGGCCATCATCAAGAAAATGAAGCCTTCATCCTGCGCCCTGGATCCTTTCCCCTCTTCTCTCATAAAAACCAATCATTCTGCAATAGGCCCACTTATCACTCAAATAATAAATCAGTCTCTACAATCTGGTCATGTTCCACTGCCTCTAAAAACCGCCATCATTAGGCCTCTTCTGAAAAAATCTAATTTGGATCCCGACATTTTTTCTAATTACCGCCCAATTTCACACCTCCCTTTTCTGTCTAAAGTGCTGGAAAAAGCTGTTGCTGCTCAGCTGCAGGACCACCTACAACAACACTCCCTGTATGAGAAGTTCCAGTCTGGATTCAGGGCAGCTCACAGTACAGAGACTGCATTGCTGAGGGTTACCAATGATGTCCTCTTGGCTGCTGACACTGGCTCTCCCTCCATCCTTGTCCTCCTTGACCTCACTGCAGCCTTCGACACTGTGGACCATAGTATCCTCCTCCACCGTCTTCATGTGGAGGTCGGTCTCTGCGACACAGTCCTGGACTGGTTCAAATCTTTCCTCTCCAATAGGCTGGAATGTGTTAGTCTTGGCAACGCCACGTCCCAGACAGTTTGTGTCTCCTGTGGTGTCCCTCAGGGGTCGGTTCTGGGGCCCCTGCTGTTTTCCCTTTACATGCTGCCTTTAGGTCAAATTATTAATCAGTTCAACATTTCTTTTCACTGTTATGCCGACGATACACAGCTTTACATCAGGACTGGAGCATCCTCATCTTCCACCTTGTCATCTCCATCTTCACTCACTGCCCTCTCTGCCTGCCTGGAGGCAATTAGGGCATGGATGAATCAGAACTTTCTTCAATTAAACTGCTCCAAGACTGAGGCCATACTGATTGGCACCCCTCACCAGGTACAAACATCTCCTATAACAAGACTTTCCTTTTCTGGACAAGACATCCCCCTCTCCACCTCTGTTACTAATCTTGGAATAAAAATGGACTCCAATCTTACATTTGAAAATCACATTAAGCATCTGTTTAAAACTTGCTTCTTCCATCTTCGAAACATCTCCAGACTTCGCCCATCCCTAACTTTTTCCGATGCTGAGAAGCTCGTCCATGCTTTTGTCTCCTCCAGGCTCGACTACTGCAACTCCCTGTTTATTGGAATCCCTGGCAAAAACCTTCAGAAACTTCAATATATTCAAAACAGTGCAGCAAGGATCTTGTTGAGAGTTCGTAAATTTGAACATATTACGCCAATTCTCCATAACCTTCATTGGCTTCCTGTTGCCTACAGAATTCAGTACAAAACTGCTCTCATTACACATCAATGCTTACACGGAACTTCACCAGATTATCTGAAGGATATTCTCATTCCATACTCATCCACCCGTTCGCTGCGGTCACAGAACAGCAATCTCCTTCACATTCCGAGAACCAAATTAAGGACCATGGGAGACCGGGCTTTCAGTGTGGCTGCCCCCCGCCTGTGGAACTCTCTTCCTGACTGTCTAAGAGCCCCACAGTCTGTGGTTGACTTTAAGAGCGACTTGAAGACCTTTCTTTTCGACCAAGCATACTCTACCTCCTCATGATTCTACTTTTGATCTTAGCTGATATTGTTATTGATTTTAAATGTTTTATTATTTGTTTTATTGTCTGTTTTATTGTCATTTAATTCTGTTGCTCCTTGTAGCACTTTGAGATTTTCATTAATGAAAAGTGCGTTATAAATTGAATTCATTATTATTATTATTATTATTAATTGGCAAAACTGTAGTTAAAAGCTAAAATGAGTAAAACTAAAATATAAATTAGCAAAATTATATCTAGAAGCCAAACTGAACAATAGTTTGAGTGCTCTGCTGATCAGGGAGTGTTCAACAGTAAAACTGTTTTCATAAACATGGAGTGACTTCAGAAAAGGTAAAGTAGAAAATCTGACAGCCACAAAAACAGCCCTGTCTCCACAGTTTTAATGAATGAGTTGTTAGATCCAGCTTGCTGTCGATCCAGATTGCTGTCGATCCAGCTTGCTGTCGGATCCAGCTTGCTGTCTGATCCAGCTTGCTGTCTGGTCCAGCTTGCTGTCGGATCCAGCTTGCTGTCAGATCCAGCTTGCTGTCGGATCCAGCTTGCTGTCGGATCCAGCTTGCTGTTGGATCCAGCTTGCTGTCTGGTCCAGCTTGCTGTCTGATCCAGCTTGCTGTTGATCCAGCTTGCTGTCGATCCAGCTTGCTGTCGATCCGGCTTGCTGTCGGATCCAGCTTGCTGTCTGATCCAGCTTGCTGTCAGATCCAGCTTGCTTTCGGATCCAGCTTGCTGTCAGATCCAGCTTGCTGTCGGATCCAGCTTGCTGTCAGATCCAGCTTGCTGTCGGATCCAGCTTGCTGTCAGATCCAGCTTGCTGTCGGATCCAGCTTGCTGTCAGATCCAGCTTGCTGTCAGATCCAGCTTGCTGTCAGATCCAGCTTGCTGTCAGATCCAGCTTGCTGTCGGATCCAGCTTGCTGTCAGATCCAGCTTACTGTCAGATCCAGCTTACTGTCAGATCCAGCTTGCTGTTGATCCAGATTGCTGTCGATCCGGCTTGCTGTCGGATCCAGCTTGCTATCTGATCCAGCTTGCTGTCAGATCCAGCTTGCTTTCGGATCCAGCTTGCTGTCAGATCCAGCTTACTGTCAGATCCAGCTTACTGTCGGATCCAGCTTGCTGTCAGATCCAGCTTACTGTCTGATCCAACTTGCTGTCAGATCCAGCTTGCTGTCAGATCCAGCTTGCTGTCAGATCCAGCTTGCTGTCCGATCTAGCTTGCTGTCAGATCCAGCTTGCTGTCGGATCTAGCTTACTGTCAGATCCAGCTTACTGTCGGATCCAACTTGCTGTCGGATCCAGCTTGCTGTCGGATCCAGCTTGCTGTCGGATCCAGCTTGCTGTCGGATCCAGCTAGCTGTCGGATCCAGCTTGCTGTCAGATCCAGCTTACTGTCTGATCCAACTTGCTGTCGGATCCAGCTTGCTGTCGGATCCAGCTTGCTGTCGGATCCAGCTTGCTGTCTGATCCAGCTTGCTGTCTGATCCAGCTTGCTGTTGATCCAGCTTGCTGTAGATCCAGCTTGCTGTCGATCCAGCTTGCTGTCGATCCAGCTTGCTGTCGGATCCAGCTTGCTGTCGGATCCAGCTTGCTGTCGGATCCAGCTTGCTGTCTGATCCAGCTTGCTTTCTGATCCAGCTTACTTTCAGATCCAGCTTACTGTCAGATCCAGCTTGCTGTCGGATCCAGCTTGCTGTCGGATCCAGCTTGCTGTCTGATCCAGCTTACTTTCAGATCCAGCTTACTGTCAGATCCAGCTTGCTGTCGGATCCAGCTTGATGTCTGATCCAGCTTGCTTTCTGATCCAGCTTACTGTCAGATCCAGCTTGCTGTCGGATCCAGCTTGCTGTCGGATCCAGCTTGCTGTCTGATCCAGCTTATTGTCAGATCCAGCTTGCTGTCGATCCAGCTTGCTGTCGGATCCAGCTTGCTGTCGGATCCAGCTTGCTGTCAGATCCAGCTTGCTGTCAGATCCAGCTTGCTGTCAGATCCAGCTTACTGTCAGATCCAGCTTGCTGTTGATCCAGATTGCTGTCGATCCGGCTTGCTGTCGGATCCAGCTTGCTATCTGATCCAACTTGCTGTCAGATCCAGCTTGCTTTCGGATCCAGCTTGCTGTCAGATCCAGCTTACTGTCAGATCCAGCTTACTGTCAGATCCAGCTTGCTGTCAGATCCAGCTTGCTGTCGGATCCAGCTTGCTGTCAGATCCAGCTTGCTGTCGGATCTAGCTTGCTGTCAGATCCAGCTTGCTGTCAGATCCAGCTTGCTGTCAGATCCAGCTTGCTGTCAGATCCAGCTTGCTGTCGGATCTAGCTTACTGTCAGATCCAGCTTACTGTCGGATCCAACTTGCTGTCGGATCCAGCTTGCTGTCGGATCCAGCTTGCTGTCGGATCCAGCTTGCTGTCGGATCCAGCTAGCTGTCGGATCCAGCTTGCTGTCAGATCCAGCTTACTGTCTGATCCAACTTGCTGTCGGATCCAGCTTGCTGTCGGATCCAGCTTGCTGTCGGATCCAGCTTGCTGTCGGATCCAGCTTGCTGTCGGATCCAGCTTGCTGTCTGATCCAGCTTGCTGTCTGATCCAGCTTGCTGTTGATCCAGCTTGCTGTAGATCCAGCTTGCTGTCGATCCAGCTTGCTGTCGATCCAGCTTGCTGTCGGATCCAGCTTGCTGTCGGATCCAGCTTGCTGTCGGATCCAGCTTGCTGTCTGATCCAGCTTACTTTCAGATCCAGCTTACTGTCAGATCCAGCTTGCTGTCGGATCCAGCTTGATGTCTGATCCAGCTTGCTTTCTGATCCAGCTTACTTTCAGATCCAGCTTACTGTCAGATCCAGCTTGCTGTCGGATCCAGCTTGCTGTCGGATCCAGCTTGCTGTCTGATCCAGCTTATTGTCAGATCCAGCTTGCTGTCGATCCAGCTTGCTGTCGGATCCAACTTGCTGTCAGATCCAACTTGCTGTCAGATCCAGCTTGCTGTCAGATCCAGCTTGCTGTCGGATCTAGCTTACTGTCAGATCCAGCTTACTGTCGGATCCAGCTTGCTGTCAGATCCAGCTTGCTGTCGGATCCAGCTTGCTGTCGGATCCAGCTTGCTGTCGGATCCAGCTTGCTGTCGGATCCAGCTTGCTGTCTGATCCAACTTGCTGTTTGATCCAGCTTGCTATTAGCCTCCAGACCCCGACACACCGGACTCGCTGCCTGCAGACCCCGACACGCCGGACTCGCCTGACGTCTCTGCAGAACACGACTCGCCTGACACCTCCTCGTCTGACACCTCCTCGTCTGACACCTCTTTGCCTGCAGACTGCACGCCGGATGACTCCTCTCCTGCAGACTGCACACCTGACACCTCTTTGCCTGACGACTCCTCGCGGGACTCGCCTGAAGCCTCCTCACCTGAAGTCTCCTCGCCGGACGACTCCTCGCCGGACGACTCCTCGCCGGATGACTCCTCGTCGGATGACTCCTCGCCGGACGACTCCTAGCCAGACGACTCCTCGCCTGCAAACCGCTCGCCTGACTCGCCACCTGCAGAGCCCACGCCAGATGACCCGCCGTCTGCAGAGCCCACGTCGGACGACTCGTCGCCTGCTGACCCCGACTCGCCGGACTCGCCGCCTGCAGACCCCAACACGCCGAACTCGCCTGACGCTTCCGCAGAACCCGACCTGCCTGACGCCTCTTCACCTACAGACTGCACGCCTGACGCCTCTTCATCTGATACCTCTTTGCCTGCAGACTGCCCATTGGACTCGTCGCCTGCTGACTCCCCGCTCGACCAGCCCCTGCCTGATGGACGGCCTCCTGGCCGCCAACCCGACCAGCCTCTGCTTGATGGATGGCCTCCTGGCCGATCGCCCAACCAGCCTCTGCTTGATGGACAGCCTCCCGGCCGCCCGCCCGACACACTCCAGCCTGATGGACGGCCGCCCACCTGACTAGCTTCTGCTTGATGGACGGTCCACTGACCGCCCAGACATTTCTTGTGTTTGTTGTGTTTAGTTTGTGTTTTTGTGTGTTCCCAGGTGTTTGTAATTATGTCCTGTCTTGTCTGTGTGTATATATAGTCTGTCTGAGAGTCTTGTCCTTTGTCGTGTCGTCGTTGGGTATATCCTGTCCTGTCTGATCCTGCCAGTCTGCTTCCTGTTCCCTGGTTTTTGTGAGTTTGCTTTCACGCCAGCCCTTTGATTTATTATTATTAAAGAGGATTTATTTTGTAATCCTGGAGTCCTGACTCTTGCCTGCAAAACTGGGTTCTTCTCCTGTCCTGACCTGCCTGAAACCCCGACAAGAACCCCAATTCAAATGGCGGGAATGATTCTTTAGGTTTTCTGCTTTCTCTTTTCATATACAGTCGCAAATACATTTGTTGGTCCCCTTCCAGCATTGAAACAGTTCTTCATTTATTGTGGGAAGTGATTCAGTTAAAAGCAATTGTCTGATGTTTATCTGCATGCCGTCAGTATGTAATAAAAAGAGATGGTAAAATTGTTTGTCCCCAGATTATTAATCTTTGCGTCATAGTCATGTTTCAAACCAAGTTTTGACTTTAATTAGTATCACAGGAGCCTTTCAGGCTTTTATCAGCCTCAGCCTTTGTAAAGGGAAGCAGCAGCCACTGGGTAGTTTATGGTTGTGAGCACAGCACTGAACATGAAGCAGATAAAACAGAGAGTTGTTCGATGAGCTCACAAAATAGATATAAATGTTTTTAATATCTATCATGTGATAAATGACATTTCTGCCACAAGACCATCTTCAAGCAGCTTCACCTTCCTCTGACCACAGCTGTCAAAAATATTCAAAACTAGAAGGTTCATGGGATGTAACCATGTGGTCCCAAGAGGAAATGCACCCCCAGGTTGAACAATCTGATAGTGTGGATGGTTAAAAATAAAAATAATAAGAGCCAAGCAAACCATTCAAATTGAACTCTAAGATCAGCGTCAACACTTTCTGATCACACCATCCATCACATTTTGAATCATAATGTACACTATTGAAAAATATCAAGGAGAGCTCTATAGAAAAACAGTAAAAAGCTCAGACAGGAATGTGCCAACCTGCATGCTGACAAGGCCCAAAGGTTTTTCATGGTCAGTTGTATTTTTGTTATTGTGAAAAGCAACCAAGACATTTATTGGTCTGTATATTATTTCTTAAAAGTAGCTCTTATTTTGGTTGAATCCTCTAAGAGTACTAATATAGTTCTCAGTAAGTATTAAATACATGCTGACCTTTGTTCAACCACCCACTCTACCTATAATACTGTACTGTAAAAGTATGTCCTCAATGTTCAGTACACATTGAACATTATGTACATCTTGATATGCCTATTTAAAAAAAACTGTACAGTATTTTCTATTATATTAGTATATTATTTTTGTTTATCTTATTTCCTTATACTTTGTATTTTTTTATTTTTTTATTTTTTTTACATTTTAGGAACTTTGTTTTGTGTGTGTGTGTGTGTGTGTGTGAACCTTCATATCTGTTGTTGCTATTGTTGCTGCTGTTAAACTTGAAATTCCCCCTTGTGGGTCAATAAAGTGTGTTTCTGTCCAATCTATTCTAGCCACTATTTTCCAAACATTTACATTTTTTCAACTAGCAAATAAAGAAATCATACCATTTACACACAAACTGACATGATGAGGAAAAGGGGACATTTGACATATAAGAGGATTTATTATTTATCACCTCTGGACTATTTTTAGGTGCGCTGGCATCGGGGGTGTCCAAGCATGCGAATGGCAGGTTTCCCCATCACCTGCAGATTAGCAGTGGGGGAGACCCGAGCATAGTGACATAGTTAAGGGAAGTGAGGGAAGGAAAAGAATACAGGCTTCATGGAAGACTCCTCTGGCTCATTGTATTCACTCAGGCACTTAATCAGAGGTGTGTAATTACAGACAGAAATGTGAGCAGGGGAAATTGCTGCATAGGGGAGGGAGCCTATAGACTGAAGGAAAACCAGAATTATTGCTTCTATAGGTTTTCCAAATTAATTCTGCTGGATGAAACTTTTTTGCATGAAGCTCCAACAAATACAAATATAGGTTTTTAAACCAACAACCCTTTTTTTGTTTGCCTAACCCACCTCCCTCCCTCTCAAGTCCACCACCCCACACGTACACCAACATCCTTGTCTTTTAAATTTCATATCCTGACTAGAAAATCAGACGATGGAAATTCAGTTTTTCCATTTATCACCAAAAGCACCGTTCTTAAAAGCTGATTCAACTAACATGATTCGGGTGCCAATGCAAAAGTATTACAGCAATCTTGTTCAAAGTTTGTCTTGTATTGTGTCACGCAGATTAAAAATACAGTAAACCCTACAAACTGTACATCAGAACACGTGGCTCTCTTGGGAGTAGTGAGCGATGACTTTTAGCAGTAGATCACACAATGTAGAGAAATTTTGCATAACACTGCAAGACAAAAACTATGGAGGTTAAGGAATTTTGGCAAATCTGTCAGAGTCTGTGCTTTTGTTTATTTAGTCTCTTGACTTTTTCGCTTAGTTTTATTTCTCCTTGTGGTTTGTTTTATTTTTCAGTTCCTCATGTTTTGATTCGAGACCCTGTGTTCTTGTGTCACTTCTCATTTTCACCCTCAGTCAGCCTCCCCAGTTGTCATTCAGTCAGTTAAGTAATTTCAATAATTTGAACCACTTGCAATGGCCTTTTCTTGAGAATAAATTAAAGCACCCCCCCCCACACACACACACACACACACACCTTCACTCCCACACTAGATCAGTCAGACATACTGTACATAAATAAAATACACAAGCACTGACAACATTTCCACATACAACATATAAAGCTGCCACATGTGTCAAAATCTTTTAGCAGAAACTTTGGGTCCTTCCAGTTGAACAAAACTCTCCTGGTCAGAAGAGAGCCAAAAGCAATTATGTCCTTCTTGTACCACATATCGCAGAAAAGGTATCAAAACTAGATTGCCAAAAGGGCTGTAGTTTGGGACAGGTCCAGAATGTCTGCAAGAGTGTAGCTGGAGTTTGTTTGCAATGATTGCATGCAGGGTCCAGGTCAGCTTTGTTCTTGGACAACTTACCTTTGGACCAGTGCAGTGAACTACCTTGAATTGAATTACAGCATGTCTCAGGCAGATTGAAAATTAATAAACATTCTCAATGATCTTTCTCCAGATTGAGTCTAATATGGATTCTGCAAAGTCCGTTTCCCAATTCAGTTTAATGGAGTCCAAACTGGACGCATGGTATGAACTGAGCCGTGTATAGATCTTGCTGAGGGGCCCCTTCATATCAAACCTGCATTCCAAAATCTTAGTTACAAAATTTTTAGAGGGGTGCAAAAGGAAACAGTCAGAGTTAGATCTCACAAAATGTCTCAACTACAGACTTGTGGATATTAAACTTCTGTACCAGCTGTTCAAAAAAGGCAAATCAACCATTAACATATAGGTCTCATAATGCACTCTCCTCAATACACAGGTGTACAAACCTGTATCAGCCACTGAGGGAGTAAAGATATGATTATTTGACACAGATACCAAAAACAGTAACTCTGTAGAGTTAAATGCCCTCCTGAACTGATGCCAAATCTTAACTGCCTAGATCACAATTGGGTTAGAAGTGTAGGTTGATACTGACTGTTTAAAAGGCAACTGAGGGTATACAGAAGAGGAATTGGATCTAAATGAGGCCCTCTCCAAATCCACCCAACTGGGAGAAGGTGTGTCTTTACCCAACCAGAATAGGGGAGCTCTGATATTAGCAGCCAAGTAAAAGTGCAAGAAATTAGGAAGTAACATACCTCCAAGTCTGCGGATCAGATGTTAGACCCTCTTGGCAACTCGTGGATGTTTTTTCTTCCAAATAAAAACTGATATCTGGCTGTTCAACTTGGTAAATAATTATTTAGTAAGGAAGGTTGGCAGATTCTGAAACAGGTATATAAATTTAGGTAGGATAAACATTTTTACATACCCTGATGCATGCTCAATAATTCAGGTAGAAAAATCTAAAAAAGCTAAGTCTGGTCCTCTGGACAAAAATTTTTTTTGTAGAACAAGGTTCTACAATTTTTTTTTTTTTTTGCTTTGTTTTATTATTATTATTATTTTTTTTATATGTCCAGAGGACCAGACTTAGCTTTTTTAGATCATTTTTACATAGTTTTTTTCTGCCCCCTAGGGTCTGAGGTAGGGATTGCCATCTAGCAATGCCCTGTTAAGGCTTTGCCATGAGAGGTAGATCACTAGTTTTATACAGGTTTTTATGATCTCGAGTTAACCAAATTCCAAAGTTTAAAAAAATTTCAAACTAATTTTCAAAGGTATGGTCTCCAAGATTTTCTTTTCTATAGAGTTCACAGACATCAGCTTGCTCTTTTGAAGGTTAACTTTATAGCCAGATATTTTCTGAATTTTTGAAGCAAAGTAATTCAGGTATGTTGGTAAGAGGGTCTGATATATACAAAACCATGTCATGTGCATATAAAGAAACTGTGCTCTGTACCTAAAAGATTTGTCCCCTTAATGATAGAGTTTTGCTGTAAAGCTACAGCTAGTGATTCTATCACTAACACAAATAGAAGTGGTAAAAGCAGGCACCCCATCTTGTACCTTGTTGCAGTTCGAAATAACTAGATATGTTGCATTTAATGTGGACTGACACCATCGGAGAGGCATGTTTCAGCCTCACCTGTGATATGGCAAATAGTAAATGGACTGTACTTATATAGCACCTTTCAATCCGATCAAGATACTCAAAGTGCTTTACACTACAATCTGTGCCCTCATTTACCCATTGATAGACACTACTATGTCTTTAAAAAGAATAATCAGTGCTTTATCACATTCATGCACTGATGGGACACATCTGAGGCAATGAGGTGTTCAGTCTTTCTCAGGGACACTTCACAGGATGTGACTGCTGTTGGAATCAAACCATCAACTCTTGCATTGGAGGATGACTTCTCCAACCACCCTGCCACAGTCACCCTTATATAAATTTTGAACCAAGGTTAAATAACTTTAAAATTTCGAAGAGATAGCCCCACTCCACCCGGTCAAATGCTTTCTCTGCATCTAATGAAAGAACGACTTCATCACAGGTGTGCTCGGGTGGACTTAGGAGTGTACAGCACACCAAGCAGCCGCCTAACATTGAAGAAAACCTGATGGTTCTTGACAAACCCCATCTGGTCAGGCGGGACAATTATGGGGACCACTCGCTCAAGTCATTTTGCCAGAACCTTTGCAAGGATTTTTACTTCAGTATTTAAAAGTGGGATATGTTTATATGAGCCACAATTTAGAGCGACTTTATCTTTCTTAAGTATCAGCAAGATCACAGCTTGGCCCATGGTCAGTGGCAACGTCTGTGCAGCAAGTGACTCGTCAAACAGAGACCTTAATAAGGTTGAAAGAAGACATGAAAATGTATTTAAAAACCCAGATGGGAAGCCATCTAGTCGAGGGGATTTCACATTTTGCATATTGTTGATTGTGGAGTTTATCTGAAAAAAAATCAACAAGCTCATAATCAATCAATCAATCACCTTTATTTTACCAGGTAGAGCCCGTTGAGATTGAGATCTCTTTTACAAGGGTGACCTGGTCAAGTGGTCAGCAGCACACGTCACATGGTTATTGACAATAGGCATTTGAATTTATCGAAAAGAAAATAAAGAAAACTACAATCACAGTAAATAGATGTTGACAGTTCAAAACCAACAGGATATGACAGATTTCTATATACATTATATACAAAACAAGCAGACAGACATCGGTTGGGTAGATAAAGTTGAAAAATTAACAATGCCATGTGAATTGCACAAGTAATGTTTAGAAACATCTGCAATGGTCTAGTTTCTTGATAACATTTTCTAATACGGTTGACATGAAGGATCTAGGAGAGATGAATGTTGACAGTTTCAGATCTTTCTGTAAGTTGTTCCAGGCTGAGGAGACGGCGAAGCTGAACGCTCTTTTTCCTAGTTCAGTTCTGACCGGAGGAACTGACAGGAGGACTAACGCCAAAAATACACTACACGCGTTGCAGCTCCGCCCCGCTCCGGTCCGACCTCCGCAGCAAATACGCACCCTTTATAATCAATGACAGAATTTACACTGGCTCCACACGGCGGCGGCGAGCTGCGGAGAGCGGACGGCAGTCCGTCAAAATTAGAAATTTTTCTATTTCTGCCGGATGACGGAGCTGTGCCGGAGTCAACTTTTGAAGATTACGTCGCACCAACAGGAAAAGGAACGAGCACAACTTCCGTATTTACAAAATAAAATCACCACAGGCGGACTAATCCTAGCTCTATACGGATTTATTTGTACAAAAATGCTGTCAAACTATCATTTATGACTATTCTATGACTAAACTATTATATTTATGACTATGACTACGCCTAATAACGCAATACAAGAAATAAATAAATAAAAAAGTATTTTATTCTGAAATGTAAACATCACTTCCTGTTGCTCAAACCATGTAGCTCATTTACGAGAGAAGATCAAGGCAGCAGTCTCTCTACAGTTGTTCTCCTTCTTCCACCGAATGAATTGTTTTGTTCTGACTTACTTATTTATCACTTGATTTATCGCGCGATCTCGCACGTGTCTCGGAGCGGCGCATCCAGGCGGACCTGAGCGGAGCGCAGGCAGTGGAAATTGGACTCGCTCAGCTGCGACCTGCGGACCGGAGCGGGGCGGAGCCGCGTGCAGTGTATTTTTGGAGTAAATCGTTAGAGTGCAGGGAGTAATGACTGTGTGATGTTTGTATTAAGGAGGTGAGGTATGATGGGACTAGGTTTAGGAGGGTCTTGTAGATGAAGGATATCCAGTGAGTGTATCTGCGAGTGCTGAGAGATGACCAGCCAGATTTGATGTAAAGCTCACAGTGATGAGTGCGATAACTGGAGTCAGTAATGAACCAAAGTGCACCGTGGTAAATGGAGTCTAAGGACTGAAGGTATTTTGATGCAGCGCTCATGTACAGCACATCACCATAATCTAGTATTGGCATGAATGTTGCAGCTACTATAAAGAAGTAGAAAGAGAGAAAGAAGAAAATAAAGAAGGCTGTCTCTGTTCTGAGAAATCTTCTAGAACCTTTGGAGATGATTGTACAAAGAAGGATTCTTCATGAGGTGGGATGTCAGGGCAACAGGTCTATTGAGGACTGATGGGTGAATTTTCTCCCTAGATAGACACCTGTTTGCCCACCTGACTAAACAAACAAGCACAAATCAGGACCCGCTGCAGTTTGCTTATCGGCATGGACTTGGAGTTGAAGATGCCATCATACTCACTGTCATCTAGAAAAGGAAGACAGCACTGTGAAAGTCATGTTCTTTGATTTCTCCAGTGCATTTACCACAATCCAGCCTGATTTGCTTTGTCAGAAACTCCAGAAGACTCAGGTGGTGGTCTCAACAATCACCTGGATCATAAATTAAGTAAATTTTATTTACTACCTGAACAGCAGACCACAGTTTGTAAGACTGAAGGGTTGTGTGTCAAACCAGGTGGTCAGTAGCTCAGGAGCAACACAGGGGACTGTACTCTCACCATTCCTTTTCACTCTGTACACCTCAGATTTCCAATACAAAACAGACTCCTGTCATCTGCCGAAATATTCAGGTTGGGTGTATCAGAGATGGACAAGAAGCTGAGTACAGGGAACTGGTGAACCACTTTGTGACATGGTGTGGAACCAATCATCTCATCTTGAATGTGATCAAAACAAAGGAGATGATTGTAGATTTCAGGAGTTCGGAGAGGCCATGGAGAATGACTTCCGTACGGCTTCGAGGCGATTCTGGTCCACCATCCGGCGTCTCAGGGGGGGAAAGCGGTACGCGACCAACACCATTTATGGTGGGGATGGCGTGCTGTTGACCTCAACTCGGGATGTTGTGAGTCGGTGGGCGGAATACTTCGAAGACCTCCTCAATCCTACTGGCACGTCTTCCACTGAGGAAGCGGAGCCTGGGGACTTTGGGTCGGGCTCTCCAATCTCTGGTGCTGAGGTCGCCGAGGTGGTTAAAAAGCTCCGCGGTGGCAGGGCTCCGGGGGTGGATGAGATTCGTCCTGAGTTCCTTAGGGCTCTGGATGTTGTGGGGTTGTGTTGGCTTACGCGACTCTGCAATATCGCGTTCCCTTGGATTGGCAGACTGGGGTGGTGGTTCCCCTATTCAAAAAGGGGGACCGTAGGGTGTGTTCCAACTATAGGGGGATCACACTCTTAAGCCTCCCTGGTAAGGTCTATTCAGGGGTTCTGGAGAGGAGGGTCCGTCGGATAGTCGAACCTCGGATTCAGGAGGAGCAATGTGGTTTTCGTCCTGGTCGTGGAACACTGGACCAGCTCTACACCCTCAGCAGGGTCCTGGAGGTGCGTGGGAGTTTGCCCAACCAGTTTACATGTGCTTTGTGGACTTGGAAAAGGCATTCGACCGCGTCCCTCGGGGGGTTCTGTGGGGGGTACTCCGGGAGTATGGGGTACCAGGCCCATTGATATGGGCTGTTAGGTCCCTGTACGACCGGTGTCAGAGCTTGGTCCGCATTGCCGGCAGTAAGTCAGGCTCGTTTCCAGTGAGAGTTGGACTCCGCCAAGGTTGCCCTTTGTCACCGATTCTGTTCATAACTTTTATGGACAGAATTTCTAGGCGCAGCCAAGGTGTTGAGAGGATCCGTTTTGGTGGCCTTAGAATCGCTTCTCTGTTTTTTGCAGATGATGTGGTCCTATTGGCTTCATCAGATCGTGATCTACAGCTTTCGCTGGAGCGGTTTGCAGCCGAGTGTGATGCGGCCGGGATGAGGATCAGTTCCTCCAAATCCGAGGCCATGGTCTTGAGCCGGAAAAGGGTAGCATGCCCTCTCCGGGTCGGGGAGGAGGTCCTGCCCCAAGTGGAGGAGTTTAAGTATCTCGGGGTCTTGTTCACGAATGAGGGAAAACTGGAGCGTGAGATCGATAGGCGGATAGGTGCAGCATCCGCAGTGAAGCGGGCGCTGTACCGGTCTGTCGTGGTGAAGAGAGAGCTGAGTCAAAAGGCAAAGCTCTCAATTTACCGATCGATCTACGTTCCCACCCTCATCTATGGTCATGAGCTTTGGGTTGTGACCGAAAGAACGAGATCTCGGATACAAGCGGCTGAAATGAGTTTTCTCCGCAGGGTGGCTGGACTCTCCCTTAGAGATAGGGTGAGAAGCTCAGTCATCCGGGAGGGACTCGGAGTAGAGCCGCTGCTTCTCCACATCGAGAGGAGCCAGTTGAGGTGGCTCGGGCATCTGGTTAGGATGCCTCCTGGACGCCTCCCTGGTGAGGTGTTCCGGGCATGTCCCACCGGGAGGAGACCCAGAGGAAGACCCAGGATACGCTGGAGGGACTATGTTTCTCGGCTGGCCTGGGAACGCCTTGGGATTCCCCCAGAGGAGCTGCTCCAAGTGGCTGGGGAGAGGGAAGTCTGGGCCTCCCTACTTAGGCTGCTACCCCCGCAACCCGACCCCGGATAAGCGGACGGAAATGGATGGATGTAGATTTCAGGAGAAACAGGAACAGGTCCAACTCTATTTCCATATACCTTGAGGTTCACTTGGACAACAAACTGGACTGGAATTGCAACAGTGAAGCATCTACAAGAAGGGACAGAGCAGACCGTACTTCTTAAGGAAGCTGAAGTCCTTCAGTGTTTGCAGCAAGATGCTGCATATCTTCTACAAGTCTGTTATAGAGAGTGCTATCTCTTCTGCCATTATCTGCTGGGGTAGCAGCAGCAGAGCAAGTGACTTAAAAAAGATCAACAATGGAGGCTGGCTCAGTTCTGGGGACTCCTCTAGAACCTTTGGAGATGATTGTACAAAGAAGGATTCTTCGTAAAATGAAGAACATTATAGACAACCCTCAGCATCCTCTTCATCAGACTGTCATAAAAGAACAGAGCGTCTTCAGTCAGAGGCTTCTTCAGATCCATTGTAAGACAGACGCTACAAGAGATCCTTCCTGCCCACAGCTATCAGCATCTAGAACAACTCTAATGAAACCAGGATGATGAGTTACAACCACATTTAATTTACCTCTGGGTTTAATAAAGTATTATTGAATTGAGTTTTAACTGAATACAGTAGTCCCTCGTTTATCACAGGGGTTCCATACCCTAAAGCTCCGCGATAAGTGAAAAACCATGAAGTATGGATACAGTAGTCCAAGTTCAAGTACAGTAAACTTTACATTAAAGGTATTGTGACATGATGTTGGAAATTTGCATATTGTCACAACATATATATCTTATATCATTCAGCTATGTTCGTTTTTGCAAAATAAATTATAAATATATTAAAATTTCATTACAAGTTATGGTAATTTTTTCACTGTGATACGCCTCTAGAAATCTGAGAATTTCCGCATACGTCATCAGTGACGTGCCATTGGGAAGGCACTGCTCCAACGCGCATGTAAATATTAATGGCGGAGCATGTCGAATCAGACGAGTGTGGCATTTCTAGTGTTGATCTAAGCGATTTGTCTTCAGTTTTGGAAGGTGAAGTTAGTTCTGGTGATGAACAAGAGCCAGCAGGTTTTAATTTAGGTATTCAACCGTATTTATATGAACCTTACCATTCAGGAAGTGAGTCAGAACCGACACAGCAGAGGAGGGAGGATTTTAGGCTGAACAAGTCATGGAACCCAATCTATCTCGTTTACAGAGCACTGATTGGTAATTTTTTAATTAATGTATCTAATAATTATTCAACATTAATTATAGTTTAAAAATATGAGTACCTTTGAAGTATCTGTACTTTTTTAACGTTTATTTTAACATGAAAAACATCATTCTTATTTCCACAGATGTAATGTGCATGTGTAAATACACTGAATGTTCACTATATCTTGAGAGTATATTTATGAATTATCACTTCAAAAATGAATTTTCACTGAAATTCTGTCTGAATTACATCAGTGCATTTAATGATTACTGCTTACTTACTTACTGCCTAGTTTTATCATAAAAATATTTTGAATTCAATGAAAACACAAAACAATTGTATTGTTTTATAAATATTTCTCCACTGTAAATAAAGCAAAGATCTGATATATCACAAAATTATATAAATATATGCTGGTGGAGATTCTCAGTCGTCCAGGACATGATAAAATCAAAAAAAGCGTTCAATACAGAAACAACTGGACTTTATTTGTTACAGAAAACGTTTCACCCTCTATCCAATTGAATTGAGAAAGCCCTATGGATAGAGAGCGAAACGTTTTCTGTTACAAATAAAGTCCAGTTGTTTCTGTATTGAACGCCTTTTTTATCATATAAATATATCTTTATAATTTACATATAAAAATAAATATTATGTAATTTATTGGTTTTTAATGAAAAAAGTTTAAACACATATATTAATTATTTTTAAGATGTTACACAAATGGTACATTGACAATTTACACATTTTACAAAATTTAATGACACCAAAAAATTCTCTGTTTGACATTGGTTTTTTTTCTAATTTAAATTTATTAAAAACAAAAATAAATATCAGAAATGTATGAATCTGTACAAAATCAACTAAAACATCTTTATTTTACAGAGTTCTACAGAGTTCCACTTTGATCATGTGATCACTAGGATCTGCAACACTTTCAGGTGTCTACACTGGCTTCAAGTGGCCCAATGTAGAATGATTTCTGGTATCTGGAACGTCACTCTGGAACTGATGTGTAAATATCTGGATGCTGAGTGGATGTGGCACGTGAACTTCATCTCCAGGCTGGTCCTCTGATTCACCTGCGCAGAGAGCAATTACCTCCTTCCTAACAGCTTCCACATAGCCTGTCAAAGGAAAACAACAAACAAACAAACAAAAAAAAACATTATTTTTCAAAATACCTTTGTTCTTTGTGCCCTTTCTTAAACAAACTTGTACTCTGACAGATCTTGAATTGTACCTTGTTTGTGTGGTTTGAGAATTCTAAGAAAACGGAAATAAAAATTATATAATTCAGAATCACGGTTTAGATTATTATTTTTTTACTATTTAGCAAGTTTTAATTGCGATTTTTATGCCAGTATAGTACTTTACCTTGGTAACTTGACTAGGCCATGACTCTTGTGGTTCCATCAGATGTTGAGATGGTTGATCCTGGAAAGCTGGACATAATTCCAGCAATTTCATAGAGAGAGATAAACAACATTACACACTATAAACATTAACAAAAGTTCAAAAATATGTAACATACACATAAATGTAATGGTTTTTTTTAGGTTGGTGAAATTGTGAGTGATGATATAGTAAAAACTTACTTATATCATATTATTTATTTAGCTATTTTCCAAAAAATAATTTTGTTATTTATTATGCAAAAGTGGGTATTTTAGTATTGTTGTGTAGAGCATCCAAAGTATTTTGACATTATTGTTGACAGAATGAAATTTGTACCGGTAATTAGACATCTAAATATTCTACTGTCTAAATGAAAAAATATGATTCGAATTCACTAGATCCTTCATGAATTAATTAGATCCCATGATTCAATTTGCATTTATGAAATGAGTAAATAAGAAAATTAACAGTGCTTTCATAAGGTTGAGTTTGACAACAAATAATTTTATGAGTTTGTTTCATCAAAATAAAGTAACTTTTGTCAATATAAGCAGTAGAAGTTTTAATCTTGCTCTAATCGTTTTATTTTATGCTCTATCAATGGAAAACTTATTAATACACGATGCAGCTTTGAAAAAACGTGCTGGAGGTTCATGTGGGTTTATTTATCATTCTTCCTAGCAGAAAACATGTCCGATTGCGTTTGAGATTTATCATTTTAAGACAGTAAATCGTCCAAAACTCTCATTAATAAACCCTCCATGAATAAATAAACTTACCGGGACTGATGTTACTTGATCGCGCAGACATCATTTAAAAATACATAACAAGCAACGTGTGTGTGCTGCCGAATTTCTGTCTGCTAATGTTTGTTAGCATCGAATAAACAGAAATTATTGTTAGTACTTGAATGTATTGAAGCAATCGAAGGGTTATTATTCAGCCAATACAGTTATTGGACACTCGATCAATGGAAAAGTGATTTAGACACGGTTTATTTCATACACAGTAGCTAAGTGCGGTTAGCTTCGTGATGTGGCTTCTTTGTTCTTGGGCTAAGCTAAAAGCTAGGCCTGATCGCTTTTGAGATTTATCATTTTAAGACAGTAAATCATCCAAAACTCTCATTAATAAACCCTCCCTGAATAAAAGAACATACTGATGTTACCGTACTTGATCGTGCAGACTTAATTTAAAAATACATAACAAGCAATGTGTGTGTGCTACAGATGTTCTGTCGGCTATTTTTTTAGCATCGAACATAAAGAATCTGCCGTGATAATTGGCTTTATACACTCACAGTGTATAAAGTAAAACAACATGAGCTCACGTTAAATATATAGTTTATCATCTAAAACACTACACAGCTCAGATTATGTTTACCCAAAGACTTACTCTTTTCCTGGACAGTCTTCCGACGGTAGCTTCCCTGCGTTGTTTTGACGTGGTAGCTCCTGTGGCACTTTCTTCTGTAGATATTCTTTTAAAATAGTAGGAATAGCATCCGGTTTTAAAAGTCTTACTGTCCTAAAGATTCTTGTATACCAGGTGTTTCCTGAAAACAACCGGCAGTAAAATGGTCGCTGCAGACATACACCATCGGTCCCTCGTTCTCTGTACTTGTCTGGTCCGTCCATTCTTGGCGAAGTTTCTCATCTTTTGGGAATTTGTGAATGCTCACTTGTTCACTGCTGATATTAGAACACCCAAATGTGCTACAACGTGACGGCATTTTTCAAGTTACACAAAAAAAAGAGGCGATCTTTCAGAAAATGAATCTGTATGGCAAGCAGTTAACACACTAAACAAACGGGCAAGGCTCTGCCTTCTTCCCAATGGCACGTCACTGATGACGTATGTGGAAATTCTCTGATTTCTAGGGGCGTATCACAGCGAAAAAATTACTATAACTTGTGATGAAATTTTAATATATTTATAATTTATTTTGCAAAAACGAACATAGCTGAGTGATATAAGATATATATGTTGTGACAAATATGCAAATTTCCAACATCATGTCACAATACCTTTAAGGCTTTAGAAACCCTTCCCACACTCTTGGAATGTTCTAAACTCTTAAACCTACATCATTTTAACAATACAGGGAGTCCGCGAGTTACGGTGCCCTCGACCTACGGCAACTCGGACTTACGGCATAAATCATAATTAATAAAAATATGAAATTTTAAAAAAAAATTGGGGGGTGTTTATATGTTCTTAATTTCATCTGTACAGCACTTTGTTGCAGCTGTGGTTGTTTTAAATGGCTTTATAAATAAAGTATCATTATTATTATTGTTATTTTTGTAATTTTAAGCCTATTTGAGCAAGTTCCTGCGGCAACCGGAAATGCCGCCTCCGCCATTTTGTGGTTAGTTCCAGACTCGACAGGCTGCTTTGGAGGACTGTGTGTCCGATAAGAGGTTGCCTCATGCGGATAAATGAGCTGGAAATGCTCAGTGAACTCTGTGGACGTCTCAGGCCCGGAGCAGCAGCCGCCGATCGCTCCGTTGCATCCCATCCCGCTGGCCGACACCGCCAGCTCATAGGATGAGCTAACGCTAACACGTAGCTGATGGCGGAACTAACTCCCCACTGAGCCAACGGGCGGGCCTGCGGCGAGAGCCTGCTGCAGCCGGAGCTCGCCTGATGTCTGCCTGGTAGCCTCAGATGTTGGATGAACACTGAGGTAACATGCTAAAACGCGGATAAACAGCTGGGCAGCCTTTTGGAGAGACGACACCGAGCTAACGCTGGGGGGATAACGTGCGCAGCTATGGATGTGCAAATGCTAAGCGCAGCCTGCTGGAAGGAGAAACGGCTCCCAGTAAGTTATTACATTTATTTCTTCATGATTGCTCCAAATGTATGGAGTTAACATGCTAACAGTCCTTCCTGTAAACAGTTTGGACCGCGTGAAGCAGTATGAAGCTGCAGAGGTCGGACGTGCAACGAACTAACATGCTAAAAGACGGAGACAAGGTTGAGCAGCTCAAATAATTTTTTTTTTAATAATGTGTTTGTGTTTTTTTATATTTATGTAGGGCACTGTGGTGTTAGGATAGGCGTAGGATAACTGTACAGTACTGTACATGTACTAAAAAATAAAATAAAAACAGTGGCGGCTCCTGTGGGTTCCGACTTATGTCATTTTCGACCTACGAGCGGTCCTTAGGTCTGGAACTTGTACATAACTCGAGGACTCCCTGTATATGTTACTGAATTTTACTTATTAACTATGCAGGACGGCAACAGCTCTGGTTCTAGTCCAGCTCTGTTTTATTCCAACTCCTAGTTTCTGCAGACCTGTCCTGCAGCAGTGAAGCCCAAAATCAGTCCTCTAAACTCTTCAACCTGCTGATTTTAACAACATAAAGTACTTATATGTACAGGAGCTAAATTTTTTTACTTACAAGATCTCTGCAGAACAGGACTGGCTTGGTTCCGTCTGACCAGATGGATGAAAAAAGTATTGGTGCTCCATGACTGAAGCCCACCGCTGTTGCTCCAGGAGCAAGGCTGCCGAGGGTTTAATCCACCACCTCTGGCCCTGTCCAGACAAGCACCACATGACCAGAACCATACTAAAACATCTGCAGCTCCCAGGATCTGGGTCACACTGAGTCCAGACCACCTGCAGCCCAGCTACTCAGCAGTTAAGATACAACTTGAAGGATTATTTGAGACTTTCCTGCCAGTTCTGTAAGATTATCCTTACAGAACTTCTGGATCTGCTAAAAAACTTTCTCTCCATTTGCAGAAAGCAGCGGTTGGAAGCAGTGCTGACTTCAGGGATGTGAACTGATGGCTTCTGGGTAGCGTAGTTCTTTAGACTAGCAAAAGAGTGAAGGCTTAATGAAAGAAATGACAGTGCTTTTGTTTTTTGGACAATATTATGTACTGTACGCCCACAAGCTGCGATAGAGCGAGTCTGCAAAAATCGAACTGTGAAGTAGCAAGGTACTACTGCAAATATATACATATATATACAAATATATACACACATATATATATATATATATA
>JBBPBX010015806.1:0-20699 GCA_038048925.1 Garcialebias charrua
ATATATACATATATATATACATATATATATACAGGTGACCCCCGACCTACGACCCCATCGACCTGCGAACCACGGGACCTACGAACATATCATATTTAATAAAAATATGAAATTACTGTATTAAAAAAAAAATATATATATTTTTTTTTTTTTTTTGTGTGTTTTTGTGTTTAAATGTTCTTAATTTCATGTTCTGGTTGTTTTAAAGGCTTTATAAATAATAATTATGATAAAAAAGATCATTTCTGATCATTTTTGAGCAATTTCTGAGCAATCTTGGGCAACAGGAAGTAGGTCTTCAGTTTACACGGTCACAAATTAATGTAGAACACCGGACGCCATCTTAGGTTAGCTGCCGAGAGCCGGACGAAGACTGGTGACCAGGATGGCTTCATATGGATTAATTACTAGCTGGAAACGTCTCTGTGAACTCTGTGGATGTCTCAGGCAGCAGCGGATTTATCGCCGATCGTGCCAGGCCGCCGTGCGAACACCTCCGGCCGGCCTGGCTACACCTCCGGCCTGGCTAGCTCCAGAAGCTAACACGGGAGCTAACACGGTAGCCGGCCGAAGACTGGTGACCAGGATGGCTTCATATGGATTAATTACTAGCTGGAAACGTCTCTGTGAACTCTGTGGATGTCTCAGGCAGCAGCGGATTTATCGCCGATCGTGCCAGGCCGCCGTGCGAACACCTCCGGCCGGCCTGGCTACACCTCCGGCCTGGCTAGCTCCAGAAGCTAACACGGGAGCTAACACGGTAGCCGGCCGAAGACTGGTGACCAGGATGGCTTCATATGGATTAATTACTAGCTGGAAACGTCTCTGTGAACTCTGTGGATGTCTCAGGCAGCAGCGGATTTATCGCCGATCGTGCCAGGCCGCCGTGCGAACACCTCCGGCCGGCCTGGCTACACCTCCGGCCTGGCTAGCTCCAGAAGCTAACACGGGAGCTAACACGGTAGCCGGCCGAAGACTGGTGACCAGGATGGCTTCATATGGATTAATTACGAGCTGGAAACGTCTCTGTGAGCTCTGTGGACGTCTCAGGCTGGAGCAGGAGCTACAGATTGATCGCGCCGCCGCTCCAACACCAGCTCATGGCTTGGCTAGCAGAAGCTAGCCAGCTAGCTAACACAGGTCTGGAGCAGCTGCGGTGGTTCACTGGCCGGCCGCCGCGCTGCTCGGCCCCGACAACAATCAACGCATGGCAACCTAAGATGTCGGCTTTGACCATCTCAAAGTAAGAAAATATATTTTTATTTATTCTGTAAATGTGAATAGCAATGTTTAACATTACAGTACACTACTGTACATGCTTAAATGTGTGCGCGCTCCGTTAGCATGATAAATAAAGGTTGAATGAATGAATGAATGAATAATTTTTTTTTTTAAATATAATTTTCACCCCCTACCTACGAACGGATCGAGCTGCGAACCGTTCTTAGGTCCCTAACTCGTTCGTAAATCGGGGGTTTCCTGTATATATATATATATATATATATATATATATATATATATATATATATATATATATATATATATATATATATATATATATATATATATATATATATATAAAATAAAGTGCTATGTGTTGTCATCATTGTATGTTCCCATACAAAGACGAACTTGGCTCTCTGCATTTAACCCGTCCACCACCAGGTGGGGTGATGGTCGGCTGTGTGGGCACCCGGGGAGCAATTCGGGATTGGGTGTCCTGCTCAGGGACACCACGAGATGTGCAATACTGGGGATTGAGTCGAGGACCTTCGCGTCCTGAGTCGGCTGCCCTGCCTCTACACCATCTTGGCCCCATATATATTGTATATACAGTATATATCTACAAAGTATTAAGGTATTTTTAATCCCTTTCCCTGCTCTTGCAATATTCTAAACAATGTTTCTAACCTTTAAACGCTCTAAAAGAGCACAGCATGTCATGATTTCAGCTCTCTGCCTCTGGCTGCGCTCTCGGTTACGCCCACTTTTCTGCACTGCATGGAGATCAGCTGATCATCTGAGGAGGAAGTTTCTCCCACAGCTGTGGCTGCACACAGGTGCTAAATCATTTTTAAATTATTCAGTTTACTTTTTTTAATCCATGCTAATTGTGCAGCTCGTCCATCAATTAGCCATTCTGTGTTATGTCCAACTTTGAAAAAACGCAATGGAGCAAGTCCGCGAAAAACTAACCGCAAAGTAACGGTAGCAGCTTGTTGCTCTGTGTGAAAGAGCTATTAATATTATGTTACTACATGTCTTTCTATTTTTAAGTTATTTACTGAAAGGACCTATTTTTTTGCCGACAATGATTCTGATTTTGCAATTTTTTCCCACTTTTTTTCATTCTAACAACTGATGCATACTGTAGTGAAGAGGGGGATTGGAAGTTCTGTACATCCATTTGTCCATGTTGTGAGCATGATAACTTGAAAAATATGTGAGGTACTGACTTCCACATTGGTGTGTGGCTGCATCTAGAAGTAAGAAAGTTTCCTTTTATTTAATTTTTTTTAATTATTTTTTACATTTTTGGGCTCTAGTGGCCTTTATTGTAGAGGGAGAGGGCGAAATGGGTAGAGAGAGGGGAGACACTGCAGAGAATAGCTCGTCGGGTCTGGGACGTGAACCCGTGATGCCTGCAGAGAGGCTCAGCCTCATATGTGCCGCACGCTTATTCCCTACACCAAAGCGCCGGCACAGAAAGTTTCATTTTAAAAATAACATAAAAAAGGTCATGATCAAAACTTGGGCTGTCTCATTAAAATCCAAAATGGCCACCTCCATGTGTAAATCAGTGACCCCAGTCATTTAAGGAAACTGTGCTATCTAGTTTTTATATTGCTTAAAAATATTCTATCTACCTTACTTCAATGATTGGTGTGGTCCTTGGCAGCCACCCCCTAGTCCACCATGCTCGGTGAGGATAAAATCGTTCCCTCCACTTTCTGGGATTTGTCACTCTGCGCTGCATCAGACAAGCAGAAAAATAAAAAACTACCTCTCTTCTTATGCACAATGAACTCTATACCCACTTGAATATCTTCCACAAAAAAAAAACATTGTTTACTTGCATTCCCTGTTCAGTTCCATCCATCCATCATCTTTACCCACGTATTCCTTTTTGGGTCGTGGGGGTCAGTGGTGCCCATGTCCAGTTGTCACGGTGCGAGGGGCGGGGCACACCCTGGATGGGTCGCAAGTCCATCACAGAGCCACACAGAGACAAACAACCATTCACTCTCTCACTCTCCCCTAGAACAATTTAGTTACCAATCAGCCCAAATTGCATGTTTTTGGTCTGTGGAAGGAAACAGGAGTAAGACTTCAAAGTCAAAGTCAACTTTATTGTCAGAACTGCAATATGTACAGGACATACACAGGATTGAAATTGCGTTTCTCTCAGTCCCTCGGTGCAACAGTAACCATTTAAACACTAAAACACTGAAACATTTAATAAACATAAGCATAAAATAGTAAAAGTGTAACACTGTCCTGAGTTTTTGCATAGTAGTATAAAAGTATGAAAATTTACACCAACACTAAAACTAAAACTAAAACACTAAACATTTAATGAACATGAGCCTAAAACTTTTAGCTTTATTGGGAAAACGTGTTCTTTCTGGGGGTTTTCTGCTAATTCAAGCTTGTTCTACTTTTTTAGCTATACAGTTTTAGCCTTTTTAAGCTAATTTCAGCAATTTTCTGATAAATTCCAGTTGTTAATTATAATTTTGCTATTTTCAAACTAATTAACTTCTTTATGCAAATTTCAGCTTGTTAGGCTCCTTTCAGCTTTTTTCTTTTCTTTTTTTTTCTTTTTATTTTTTTCTTTCTTTTTTTTTTCCATTTATAGATGGCCTCCCTTCACACCTTATAGCCATCCTCTCACTCCAATATGTATTTTTTTTTGAGAGAAAGAAAGAAAAGAGAAAGTAAGACAACAAAACAACAATTATCCACAAAAAGAGCACAAGGCAACCACACCCAACCTCCGTCCACAATCCTGCAAAGCACATGACAGAACACAGCAACGAAACATACATGCATAAAGACTGATAATATTCATGACCTTGCAGTAGATTTCTATAAATACACATACCCATACCTACAAATATATATACAGTATACATACATATACATTTATATTCATTCATATACCCATCTACATATCTGCATATATCTACATATACATCCCTGCATCCATTTGTGTGTGGTTGTGAGCATGCATAAGTGAATAAGGTTCCTCCAATAGAACATTTAGTAGCGACTGTGAAGCATCAGAGACCCGTCCCCCCAAAGCCCGAGACAGACGAAGGGGCGATCAAAGCCCAAGACCCCAGGAAGGACCCCGAGCCCAGAGTCCCCAGGACCACCCGAACAGGACGAGCCACTCGTCCACTCCCCAGATCCGACCAAGGGGAAGAACCGGACGAACCCCACCAGCGACCACACACAATGACCCCCCGGGGTCAGCCGCGACAAATACACAGGCCCCCTCCGGAGCCCGCTGCACCGACGTAGCCCCAGGGCCGGTCACCGAGGCTCGGGCACCGGGGACGCCCATCCCTCAGGCCCAGACCCGACAGGACCAGAGGACACGAGCCCCACCAGGCAGCCACCAGGCCGAGCCGACAAACGCCCAAGCGCCCAGCCCCAGATAGTGAGGGCCCCAAGCACGCCCGCAGGCAGAGGAACACCCACCAGGGGGCCACGTGGCAGGAGCGCGACACTAAGTAGCCTCAGAAGTATCAGAGAGGGGGCAGTCCAAGTCCCAGCCTGACACTTAAACATTCATACACAGACACACTCATTCAGACCCACCCTCATCCTCACCCTCAGTCACAGGGTTGTCATGCCTCCTACCCACCGCCCCCGGCGTCGGGCGGCCGAAGCGGCCGGATAACACCGGTTTACATTCAAAGTCTATGGAGGAGACGCGTGGAGTCACGGGGAACAAGGAAGCGGCGAGATTCGACTGATCGAAGCGGCGCGACGGCAGCCTGCACACGCACGCGCGCGTCGCCGTCGAGCCGCAGACGTCCCAAATGTTGATCTCTGGCGGCTCGACGCATCCGGCAAACAGTCGGGAGAGCCTCGCTATCTGATTACACAACCACAACGGGACTTTTTTCGGACTTTTTAAACTCACCGGATCGAGCCTCCAGGAATTGGAACCAAACTCCGGTAAGAAACGTGGCATTTTTACAGTTGCTGCTGCAGGCTGCTGTACTCTCCAGTGTAGATCACCCCAAACATAAAAAAAAGTTTTAATCTCATCGAAGACCGTCGGAGGTGCAGTTAAAACAACAACTGAACCCGGAAAACAAGCCAGAGACCCCTCCCTCTGCTACCCCCTAGTGTACGTCATCAGACGGTGTTCAGTGGCCAGTGGGACCGTGACCAGCGGCAAAAAGGGGGCGGCAGGCGCGTTTGCAGTTGTGCGGTGGGTAGGAGGCATTAGGCTCCTTTCAGCTTTTTTCTACTATCAGCATTTTCAAACTTTTCAGCTACAGTTTTAGCTTTTTTTAAAGCAAATTACAGTGATTTTCTGATAAATTCAAGTTTTTAATTAAAATGTTGCTACTTTCAACCTAATTACCTTCTTTATGCTAATTTCAGCTTGTAGGCTCCTTTCAGCTTTTTTCTGCTAGTTTCAGCATTTTCTGCTATTTTAGCTACTATTTAGATGGTTTATGCTAATTTGAGCTTTTTCATCTAATTCCACATTTTATTGCTCATTTCAGCTCTTTTCACTTCCTTCTAGTAGTGTAAGCTTCTGTCTGCCTTTTCAGCTACTTTTCAGCTATTTTTTAAATAATTTCAGCTTTATAGCTTTTTTTCTTCTTTTGCGCTCATTTCTGCTTACAGGTACAGTATTTAAACTTAATTCAGCCAATATGTGTTGTTTCTGCTTTCTTCTGCTAATTTAGGTTTGTAATTCCATTTCTGCTACAATTCAGCATGTGTTTTTAAGCTAATTTCAGCAAGTTCTACTGCAATAAGCACTCACACTGCACTTAATGCAATTTCTCTAGTTGTTTGTTGCTTTATTAAAGGACACTCTAAGTAAAGTTTGTCATGCAGACTTCATTCTTAATAAGCATAGACCTTTAAAAAGATCTGTGCAAACAGCAGTCCAAGTTCTGTTTACGCGTGTCTCCTTCTATCACGCACTTATCTTAGCAGTGCTTTTTCTTGAAGGAGACAAATGACAGCGGGTGAGAAGAACAAGCAAACAAGAAGGAAGTCAAACAGGGAGAAGCACCAAATTTAAGCTATAGGAGACGAGCAACTCTGCACTGTAGTAACGTCTAAAATACAAATGAAAGAAATCCTCACACTGGGAATTTTTTTGTTTGTTTAAAAGTAAGTTCTCTTGTGTGCCACTATACATCCCTCTGGTTATTATGAAACCACATAATTAAGTGAATTCTACATGCTGGAAAATATGTCCTGAAGACAAACATGAAAAAGCTTTAACCACACTTAGCAATAAGCTGCTGTCTTTTCACCCATCAGATCTAATTATGCATGATCTCTGCAATAGATCATTCTACGCATCTTCTTTTTGTCAGCTTTGTTTTTATCTTTAGTAGAAACAAAGATAGTAACTGTTATTGGTTGGCAAATGGAATGCACTTTGTGAGCCTTTGCTTTAAATAATAAACAAGTCTCCAGGCTCGAACCAGCAGACTGAAAGACAGCTCTGTCCATCAGGCAGTCAGGATGCTAAACACTCTGCCTGCTCTGCCCCCCCTCCCATTTGAACTGCCTTAACACTAAAACTTTCTCACACATTACCACACAACACAAAGATTTTAACACTGGACTCTGTGTCATCAAACGGGTTATTCACTAAACTCTCGGTCATGTGCTCATACAGTTTGCACTACTTCTCATACTTGTGTCAGGATTGGCTCCCTTCGTCCCCCTCTGTTAGTCAGTTGGTTTATTATGCCCCTTTTCCACCGGTCGGCTCGGGTCGGATGTTACGTCATATGTGCGTCGCAGAGACCCCCTTTCATCCTTTCCCACCGGCTATTCCGAGCGGAGCCGCGCGAGATTTCCTGAGATTTTCGGGCTGCTTTCAGAGGTGTACTGAAGCGAGCTCACCCGCTCCGGAAGGAGGGAGGAGGAGACGAGAGCTGTTTTTACGGAAGCGAGGGAAGCTATCACGGCAGGACTTTTACATGAATAACACGGTAAAAACAATTGTTATTTTTTAAATTTATAGCAAAGATGGGTCTTCAGCTGAACGTGTCCTTAATAAAATCACGTACTGCTCAAAACTGCACGATTTTAAAAAGTAGTTTCGCCACGAGTAACACGCGGCGCGCGGGCGGCTTTATGTCTTTAAATGTAGCTCAATGAACAGATATAAAATATATTTCATAGCTGACTTTAATAGTACGAGGGCTCCTGAGCTTAACCACGCTTTAATATTGTCACGTATGGTCAAATGTGCTGCATTTAAAGTAGTTTCGCTTTGACTTTTTCCAAAACCTGTGTTTGCACAACGAAAATAAATTATAAAAATTCGAATTTTATTTCAAATAACTCCAACAGGATACATTTCGTGTATGAATATGTTGTGATCACACTAGATTTTTTTGAAAAATATCAGCTTTGTGGTTTTTGATAGAATTGATAATATGTGATACAAAGTAGAAAATAATGGACGTAGGTTGACACATTTATGTCTATAAAACATTGAATTTTATTTCAAATAACTCCAACAGGATACATTTCGTGTATGAATATGTTGTGATCACACTAGATTTTTTTGAAAAATATCAGCTTTGTGGTTTTTGATAGAATTGATAATATGTGATACAAAGTAGAAAATAATGGACGTAGGTTGACACATTTATGTCTATAAAACATTGAATTTTATTTCAAATAACTCCAACAGGATACATTTCGTGTATGAATATGTTGTGATCACACTAGATTTTTTTGAAAAATATCAGCTTTGTGGTTTTTGATAGAATTGATAATATGTGATACAAAGTAGAAAATAATGGACGTAGGTTGACACATTTATGTCTATAAAACATTGAATTTTATTTCAAATAACTCCAACAGGATACATTTCGTGTATGAATATGTTGTGATCACACTAGATTTTTTTGAAAAATATCAGCTATGTGGTTTTTGATAGAATTGATAATATGTGATACAAAGTCTTTATTGTGTTCTTCTTCTAGTGGTGGCTAGTACTGTAGTAAATAGCTTGAGGAACACTACTGCCACCATGTGGTAAGACGAGTAGGATTCTGGACCCCGCCCACAGAAGGGGTACAAAAAAGCTGTGGAAACAGAACATAGATGTGACCCGACCCGAACTGAGCCGACCTGAGCCGATCCAACCCGAGCCGAGCCGAGCGGTGGAAAAGAGGCATTAGTTTCCCTTCCAGTTGGCTCCCTTCGTCCCCCTCTGTTAGTCAGTTGGTTTATTAGTTTCCCTCCTAGTTCAGTCCAGTCCTTAGTCAGTTAGTTTAATAGTATCCAGTTTAGTCTCATGTTTATTCACTCTTAGTTGTCATCCTGTAGTCAGTTCCTAGTCTGTTAGTTATGAGTTTCCCTTCCAGTTTAGTCGTGTTTATTCACTCTTAGTTTTACCTCCAGTTCTGTCCCTAGTTACTTTCATGTTATAGGTTAGTTTTCCGGTCCTGCTCTGTGTCCCTAGTTGAGTGTCTCCGTTGATTGTCCCCAGGTGTCTGTGATTATGTCTCGTCATAGTTGTGTGTATATAAGTCCTGTCTGTGTCTCATTTCATTGTCGGTGCATAGTCTGGTGTAATCTGGTAAACCCTCATGTCTCTCGCCACAGCTCCTCTCCTGTGAGTATTGCTGCCACGACAGCCTTGTTTATTTGTGTTATTAAAAGTATTACTTTTACAACCGCCTGCCTCCTGCGTTTCCGTCTGCACCACTGGGTTTTCATGCTCCCTGAGTAAAACCGTGACATTATGCACCGACCATACAAAAAGCCCAGCGGACGGAACGGGTCGCCTACCTGTTTGCTCGACTCCACGCAGCGGGACGAGGTCGTTTTCCGGTGTGGTGGATTTTGGCTCCACGAGGACCACCTGACGTCCTGCTCCAGTTCGGCTCTCCCTCCAGGTCCACTCGTTGTCTCCGGCTGGACCTCAGGGGAGGACAATGACGACGACCGTACCGCCCCCAGAAACCATCTTGGCTACAGCAAACTGGTTGGTCCACATAAGTTGCTTACTTGGTGGGTTAACTTCAGTGTGCTTTGGACTACTCTGACTGAGGAATCCCTCTGGAGTGAGGGTGAAACGTTTCTGCTAAAAAGAAACTGTCCAGATGAACTGATTGAGAATGAGCGGATTTGATACCTGGACTATTGAGAATTAACTTTCTTGACGACGACCTGTGTTTTCCTCTTGTCCCCCAGTCTCAGCGCCGCCGTAGAAGCGGTAGAAAGATGACCCGGAAGTGTTCACCGGCGCCTCCATCTTCGTCTGCTGATCGGGCTCGGTCCAGCGAGTCCGAGCATTTTGGGCACGACTCCAGCGCTCCGGTGGGGGCGCGTTCCATGGCCTCACCTCCTAGGTTCCCGGTGAGGGTGGACACAGACGCCCCACCGTCGCTCGCAGCGTTTCCTGCTCGGTTCGGTGAACCTGGTCGCAGCGACTCCACGGGGGCGGGTCTTCATGCCGCTCGCTCATCTCCCCGTTCATCAAGTGACCTGATGAGGGGGGGCCAGCACACAGGTCAGTCAACTGAACACTATTCAGTCTCTCCAGCAGAGGTCACCCTAGGAGAGCTGTCAGGGGTGATGAATACACTTGACACTACGCCCCCACCCAGAGATGCCCCTCACTTCACCTGTACCTTGGAGGGTCCAGAGTCCAGGAGGGGTTCCCGGTCGGGTGGTTCTGGATTGCGCCGTCGCCGCCGTGGCAAAGATCGAAGGCAAAGTGGGCTAACCAACTCTTCAGCTGCTGACACCTCGCCCGGTTCGTCAGCTGATTCAACGCCTGCAGCTCCAGCATGCCTCAGGAGGGTCCAGGAGGACTCCTCCCACGGTTCCTGTCTCGGGAGGGTCCAGGAGGACTCCTCCCACGGTTCCTGTCTCAGGAGGGTCCAGGAGGACTCCTCCCATGGTTCCAGTCTCGGGAGGGTCCAGGAGGACTCCTCCCACGGTTCCAGTCTCGGGAGGGTCCAGGAGGACTCCTCCCACGGTTCCAGTCTCGGGAGGGTCCAGGAAGACGCCTCCCACGCTCCCTGCTGGTCCCTGTCTCCGGCTAGTGGTCTCGCCTGAGGGCGCTGCCCTGTCTCCGGCTCCTGAGGGCGCTGCCCTGTCTCCGGCTCCTGAGGGCGCTGCCCTGTCTCCGGCTCCTGAGGGCGCTGCCCTGTCTCCGGCTCCTGAGGGTGCTGCTGCCCTACTTCCAGCCTCAGAGGGTTCGGAGGCCTTCCACGCATCCTGTCCCGAGGGGGTCCTGGAGGACGCCCCTCCCGTGTCCTGTTCCGAGGGGGTCCTGGAGGACGCCCCTCCCGTGTCCTGTTCCGAGGGGGTCCTGGAGGACGCCCCTCCCGTGTCCTGTTCCGAGGGGGTCCTGGAGGACGCCCCTCACTTCTTCTGTTGCCCAGAGGTCTTACAGCCGTCTACGGAGGGTCTCGGCGCAACAGACGTCTACGGAGGGTCCCGGCGCAACAGACGCCTCCACGTCTACGGAGGGTCCCGGCGCAACAGACGCCTCCACGTCTACGGAGGGTCCCGGCGCAACAGACGCCTCCACGTCTACGGAGGGTCCCGGCGCAACAGACGCCTCCACGTCTACGGAGGGTCCCGGCGCAACAGACGCCTCCACGTCTACGGAGGGTCCCGACGCCTCTACGCCTGCAGAGGGTCCCGACGCCTCTACGCCTGCAGAGGGTCCCGACGCCTCTACGCCTGCAGAGGGTCCCGACGCCTCTACGCCTGCAGAGGGTCCCGACGCCTCTACGCCTGCAGAGGGTCCCGACGCCTCTACGCCTGCAGAGGGTCCCGACGCCTCTACGCCTGCAGAGGGTCCCGACGCCTCTACGCCTGCAGAGGGTCCCGACGCCTCTACGCCTGCAGAGGGTCCCGACGCCTCTACGCCTGCAGAGGGTCCCGACGCCTCTACGCCTGCAGAGGGTCCCGACGCCTCTACGCCTGCAGAGGGTCCCGACGCCTCTACGCCTGCAGAGGGTCCCGACGCCTCTACGCCTGCAGAGGGTCCCGACGCCTCTACGCCTGCAGAGGGTCCCGACGCCTCTACGCCTGCAGAGGGTCCCGACGCCTCTACGCCTGCAGAGGGTCCCGACGCCTCTACGCCTGCAGAGGGTCCCAGCGACGCCTCTACGCCTGCAGAGGGTCCCGGCGACGCCTCTACGCCTGCAGAGGGTCCCGGCGACGCCTCTACGCCTCCTGAGGGTCCCGGCGACGCCTCTACGCCTCCTGAGGGTCCCGGCGACGCCTCTACGCCTCCTGAGGGTCCCAGCACCTGCGACGCCTCTACGCCTCCTGAGGGTCCCAGCACCTGCGACGCCTCTACGTCTCCTGAGGGTCCCAGCAACTGCGACGCCTCCACGTCTCCTGAGGGTCCCAGCAACTGCGACGCCTCCACGTCTCCTGAGGGTCCCAGCAACTGCGACGCCTCCACGTCTCCTGAGGGTCCCAGCAACTGCGACGCCTCCACGTCTCCTGAGGGTCCCAGCAACTGCGACGCCTCCACGTCTCCTGAGGGTCCCAGCAACTGCGACGCCTCCACGTCTTCTGAGGGTCCCAGCAACTGCGACGCCTCCACATCTTCGGAGGGTCCCGAGGGGTCCCAGGAGGGACCCCCTCCAGTTTCCTGTCCCGAGAGGGTCCTGGTGGACTCCTTCCAAGAGGTCTCGCCTCCAGAGGGTCTCTCGATGTCTCCAGAGGGTCCCAACGCCGCAGACGCCTCGTTGCTCGACGACATCGTCTCGAGGTTCAAGGTCTTGACGCTTGATGACCCCTCGACTCTCGTCTCCGTCTCTTTGCCAGACGTCCCCGACGACGTCCCCGTGCCAATGGTCGTTCGGGACGCGTCAACGCCCGATGTCTCTACACCTGCCGACGTCTCGACACTCGAGGGTTCCCACGATCTCTCGACGCTCGATGGTTCCCACGATCTCTTGACGCTTGATGGTTCCCACGACGTCTCGTCTCCCGTCTCTACGCCCATTGACGTCTTGTGGCTGGGCGTCACAACGCCGCATGAGGATGCTCCTGTTTTGGGTGGACCCTGGAGGGTCCTACCCTCATCTTCGACTTTCCTGAGGCCTCGTCACCGACGGAGGCTCCTGGTGATGGGCTGCCTTCCTGCTGCCCGCCTGACTGGCCGCCCGCCCGACCAACTCCTGCCTGAGGGGCGGCGTCCCGGCCGACCGCCTGACCGGCTCTGTCCTGAGGGGCGACGTCCCGGCCGACCGCCTGACCGGCTCTGTCCTGGGGGGCGACATCCCGGCCGACCGCCTGACCGGCTCTGTCTTGAAGGGCGACATCCCGGCCGACCGCCTGACCGGCTCCTGCCTGCGGGGCGATGCCCTGGCCGACCGCCTGACCTGCCTGGTGGACGGGCCGTTGCCCGCCTGGACGTTTTTGTGTTCTGTGTCTTAGGGTTATGTCCCCTGTCTTTGTGTTTTTTCGTGCCCGTCGTCCCTGCGGTACCTCCCTCTGCCCGCCTTGTTTTTTGGGGGTGTTCTTCGGGGACGCCGGGGGGCGTCTTTGAGGGGGGGTACTGTCAGGATTGGCTCCCTTCGTCCCCCTCTGTTAGTCAGTTGGTTTATTAGTTTCCCTTCCAGTTGGCTCCCTTCGTCCCCCTCTGTTAGTCAGTTAGTTTATTAGTTTCCCTCCCAGTTCAGTCCAGTCCTTAGTCAGTTAGTTTAATAGTATCCAGTTTAGTCTCATGTTTATTCACTCTTAGTTGTCATCCTGTAGTCAGTTCCTAGTCTGTTAGTTATGAGTTTCCCTTCCAGTTTAGTCGTGTTTATTCACTCTTAGTTTTACCTCCAGTTAGTTACTTTCATGTTATAGGTTAGTTTTCCGGTCCTGCTCTGTGTCCCTAGTTGAGTGTCTCCGTTGATTGTCCCCAGGTGTCTGTGATTATGTCTCGTCATAGTTGTGTGTATATAAGTCCTGTCTGTGTCTCATTTCATTGTCGGTGCATAGTCTGGTGTAATCTGGTAAACCCTCATGTCTCTCGCCACAGCTCCTCTCCTGTGAGTATTGCTGCCACGACAGCCTTGTTTATTTGTGTTATTAAAAGTATTACTTTTACAACCGCCTGCCTCCTGCGTTTCCGTCTGCACCACTGGGTTTTCCTGCTCCCTGAGTAAAACCGTGACAACTTGCACTAATGTTTGTATTACATCACTGCCTATAATCATAATACTGTTTACATTCTCTGTTTACATTTATTAATACTGTTTACTTTTATTACTACTGCTTACATGTAATTACTACTGTTTACATTTACACTACTCTAATATCTACACCACTGCTGATACATATACAGTGTGCTCTGAACGGTCTTATTTAGGGATGCCCAATGTGCCTTACTGCATATGCCACTTTTTGCCTCTATAACAACATCAACTACTACCTCATACATATACTGTGTACATTAACTCATACGCTGCTTTGCCACTTTGCAAATGTCAATGCTAGAAACCTTTAGTTTATTTTAGTTATACTTTTTATACTCTTTTTTTATACTAGTATGCAAAAACTCAGGACAGTATTATGTTCATTAAATGTTTAATGTTTTAGTTTTAGAGTTGGTGTAAATTTTCATACTCTTATACCACTATGCAAAAAAAACTCAGGACAGTGTTAGTTTTACTATTTTATGCTTATGTCTATTATTATATGTTTCAGTGTTTCAATGTTTAGATGTTTACTGTTGCACCGAGGGACTGAGAGAAACGCAATTTCGGTCCTGTGTATGTCCTGTACAGTACATATTGCAGATCTGACAATAAAGTTGACTTTGACTTTGACTTGACTTTGATGTTGCTCTACTTGCATAGACTATTCACATAAAATTAGGCTATTTGTTCCGCCATAAAAGTGGTAACTTGAGTAACAGGTGGCAGGATAAAATTAATAAAATATAGGTTTATAGCTAAATAAATTGTTTTAATCCTCTGGGACAAGCCATGTTCAAATTTCTTTCACTTTAATATGATTTATGATATTGTCGAGGCAGCTTATCAGAGTTGTGGCCGCAAGGTTGTTGGTGCCTGTCGTGGTGGCAACCCTCGAACCCGGTGGTGGACACCGGCGGTGAGGGATGCTGTCAAGCTGAAGAAGGAGTCCTATTGGGCCTTTTTGGCCTGTGGGACCCCGGAAGCAGCTGATAGGTACCGGCAGTCCAAGCGGCATGCGGCTCGGGTGGTTGCTGAGGCAAAAACTTGGGCGTGGGAGGAGTTCGGAGAGGCCATGGAGAATGACTTCCGTACGGCTTCGAGGCGATTCTGGTCCACCATCCGGCGTCTCAGGGGGGAAAGCGGTACACCACCAACACCATTTATGGTGGGGGTGGTGTGCTGTTGACCTCAACTCGGGATGTTGTGAGTCGGTGGGCGGAATACTTTGAAGACCTCCTCAATGACTGTTGGGTGTGTTCCAACTATAGGGGGATCACACTCTTAAGCCTCCCTGGTAAGGTCTATTCAGGGGTTCTGGAGAGGAGGGTCCATCGGATAGTCGAACCTCATATTCAGGAGGAGCAGTGTGGTTTTCGTGCAGGTCATGGAACACTGGACCAGCTCTACACCCTCAACAGGGTCCTGGAGGGTGCGTGGGAGTTTGCCCAACCAGTTTACATGTGCTTTGTGGACTTGGAGAAGGCATTCGACCACGTCCCTTGGGGGGTTCTGTGGGGGTACTCCGGGAGTATGGGGTACCAGGCCCTTTGATATGGGCTGTTAGGTCCCTGTTCGACCGGTGTCAGAGCTTGGTCCGCATTGCAAGTCAGGCTTGTTTCCAGTGAGAGTTGGACTCCGTCAAGGTTGCCCTTTGTCACCAATTCTATTCATAACTTTTATGGACAGAATTTCTAGGCGCAGCCAAGGTGTTGAGAGGATCCGTTTTGGTGACTTAGAATCACTCTCTGTTTTTTGCAGATGATGTGGTCCTATTGGCTTCATCAGATCGTGATCTACAGCTTTCACTGGAGCGGTTTGCAGCCGAGTGTGATGCGGCCGGGATGAGGATCAGTTCCTCCAAATCCGAGGCCATGGTCTTGAGCCGGAAAAGGGTAGCATGCCCTCTCCGGGTCGGGGAGGAGGTCCTGCCCCAAGTGGAGGAGTTTAAGTATCTCGGGTCTTGTTCACGAATGAGGGAAAACTGGAGCGTGAGATCGATAGGCGGATAGGTGCAGCGTCCGCAGTGAAGCGGGCGCTGTACCGGTCTGTCGTGGTGAAGAGAGAGCTGAGTCAAAAGGCAAAGCTCTCAATTTACCGATCGATCTACGTTCCCACCCTCATCTATGGTCATGAGCTTTGGGTTGTGACCGAAAGAACAAGATCTCGGATACAAGCGGCTGAAATGAGTTTTCTCCGCAGGGTGGCTGGACTCTCCCTTAGAGATAGGGTGAGAAGCTCAGTCATCCGGGAGGGACTCGGAGTAGAGCCGCTGCTTCTCCACATCGAGAGGAGCCAGTTGAGGTGGCTCGGGCATCTGGTTAGGATGCCTCCTGGACGCCTCCCTGGTGAGGTGTTCCGGGCATGTCCCACCGGGAGGAGACCCAGAGGAAGACCCAGGACACGCTGGAGGGACTATGTTTCTCGGCTGGCCTGGGAACGCCTTGGGATTCCCCCGGAGGAGCTGCTCCAAGTGGCTGGGGAGAGGGAAGTCTGGGCCTCCCTACTTAGGCTGCTACCCCCGCGACCCGACCCCGGATAAGCGGAAGAAAATGGATGGATGGATGGATGGATGGATGGATGGATGGATGATTTATGATCTTATGCTTCAATCATTTTTCTGAGGAAAAAACATGATCAAATGAACTATATAATCACTGAAAACCCCCCAAAATAAAAACCTAATTGTTTTGCAGAGTTCACACAAAAAGCACTATCATATAAAGTTCATAACACACTGAGACAAAAATTAAACATGATGTGAAAAGTTGAAACACAGTCTTGTTCTGTAGTTAGCTGCCAAAAACGTGTTTTATACAGTTTGTAGAGTGGATTTAAGTATGATTTTTAATTACTTGCAGTAATTCAAATACTACTAATAATAATACAGTACAAATCAATGGTCAAACTTAATTAGGCCCGAAGCAGCGAAGCGCTGCAAGGACCTATTGTAATTGTAGTGTTTATTATTATTAGGCCCGAAGCAGCGAAGCGCTGCAAGGACCTATTGTAATTGTAGTGTTTATTATTAGGCCCGAAGCAGCGAAGCGCTGCAAGGACCTATTGTAATTGTAGTGTTTATTAGGCCCGAAGCAGCGAAGCGCTGCAAGGACCTATTGTAATTGTAGTGTTTATTATTATTTTTATTTTTATTAGGCCCGAGCAGCTAAGCGCTGCGAAGGCCTATTGTAATTGTAGTGTTTATTATTTTTATTTTTATTCCCCCCAAAGAAGTGGCCTTTTGGAGGCTTTATCATATACGAAAACTCACCAAATTTGGCGGACTCGTCAGGACTGGTGAAAAATTACGTATTTTGGGGGCGTGGCAAAAATCGCCACAGAAACGGCTCAAGAGCGCCCCCTAGAAATTTTCAAAATACCCTCCACTTCGCGCGGCCGTTTGGGGCCTTTAACACAGGGGTCACCAACCTTTTCGAAACTGAGAGCTACTTCGTGGGTACGGAGTCACACAAAGGGCACCAGTTTGATAAACTCTTCGGAAATAACAAAGCGTAAATTGAAAAAATGTATAATAAACATATTTTTAAGAACATATTTTTAAGATAGACATTTTAAAATATATATATAAATACAAAAAAAGAATAACAACTTAATAAAATGATATTTTAAATGCAGCTTAGTAGTGAGTTGTGCTATTTTTAGAACAGGTCCGGGGGCACCTCAAATGGTCCTTGGGGGCACCCGGGTGCCAGCGGGCACCACGTTGGTGACCCCTGCTTTAACATATTCAAAAACTCACCAAACTTCACCCAAAATTGTCCCCCAACGAAAATTTTATGAATCTGGTGTAATCGCAAGTGGGCGTGGCCTAACTGCTCAACAGCGCCCCCTAACGTGAGTTGGGGAAAACCGTAAGTCGTAGAGATCTGAAACTCGGTACATATGTAGATCTCCCCAATTCAAGAAAAAAAGTACATTGGAGGTACCCTCTAAAATGCACAGGTAGGCGGCCATTTTGGGTCAAAGGTCAAATTTTGGTCATTTTTCAGTTTTACTCATGTCGAACTTTGACGAACTCCTTCTCAGGCGTTCGACCTATCGGCTTCAAACTTGGTCAGAATGCAGTTAAGGCATGGGCCTTTAAAAGTTATCAAAAAAATTGACTTTTCGTATATGTTCAGGGGGCGTGGTGGAGCGGTGAACTTGGCGTACTCGCCGAAACAAACGAAACGCTATAACTTTGACATTTAAAGGTCTATTGACACCATGCTTTATCCTAGAATAATGAAACTTGGTACACATGTGTATCTCATCAGGAGCTACAAAAAAGTCTCTTGGAGCAATGGTCCAAAGCCAACAGGAAGTCGGCCATTTTAGGTCAAAGTCACAATTTGGTCTATTTCATTTACGTCATATCTGAGCGAACTCGTCCTAGAGCTTTCGAGATCCAGGCGTCAAACTCGGTCAGCACTATCTTGAGGCATTGAAGGTCAAAAGTTATCAAAAGAATTTTTCTAAGTCAAAGCATGTGGGCGTGGCCTTAGGTCAAAGTCAAATTTGGTCTATTTCATTTACGTCATATCTGAGCGAACTCGTCCTAGAGCTTTCGAGATCCAGGGGTCAAACTCAGTCAGCACTATCTTGAGGCATTGAAGGTCAAAAGTTATCAAAAGAATTTTTCTATGTCAAAGCATGTGGGCGTGGCCAAGCCTCAAATCTGGCCATTTTCCATGAAACATCAATTACGTCATATCTGAGCGAACTCGTCCTAGAGCTTTCGAGATCCAGGCGTCAAACTCGGTCAGCACTATCTTGAGGCATTGAAGGTCAAAAGTTATCAAAAGAATTTTTCTATGTCAAAGCATGTGGGCGTGGCCAAGCCTCAAATCTGGCCATTCTCCATGAAACATCAAGCTAAAATAACTTCCTAATATAAGCTCCCAGCTACACCAAATTCACTAAGATCTATATTTATCCATCCCTCGACAGGACTGCAGTCCAATATGTAGTGGGCGTGGCCTGATTCTTCCAGAGCGCCCCCTAGAATTTAGTTTAAAAATCAGCCCCCAGCCATGCTTTATCCCAGAATTATGAAACGTGGTATACATGTGTAAATTGTCAGGACCTACAAAAAAGTCTCTTGGAACCCTGGTCCAAAACCAACAGGAAGTCGGCCATTTTGGATCAAAAGGTAGTTTTGGTCATAAATTTCACACCTTTCTGGTGGTTTAAAGCCACTCTATCTCTCACGCCCTTGACATAGTCAAGATGATCCTGTGCTAGAAGACAGATAATACATTGATCTGATGTGTTTTAAAACACTTGAAGGTTTTGTTGGAGGATGTGGGCGTGGTTGTGGCAGCATGGCGAATACAAGACCAGCAGGCGATGCTAGAGCTCTGGAGTTTGCATGTGATTTTGAATATTTGGCAAACGCGCACCATGATCGCAACTGGGCGGACTAGCTAGAGTTCCCATGCTCACAACAATAAGGCCGGAGCGGCGCTAAGCTGCTTCGGGCCTCAACGCCGCTTGCGGCTTTAATTTGTTTTTATTTTTCCAGAGTTTTACCTTCTAGCAGTGTGACAGAACTTGCTCTACATTTTCACCACAGCAACCACATTTTCCTCATGATATTTCTTTCTTGAGCGTTGTGATGTTTAAACCAGCACGTTCAAATCTGAGTCAAGATACAACTGTCGGCTGTGTCTCTTCCCAAGTTTTTCATTTTTGCTGTTTTCCCCCCCGTTTTTTAACACCATTTTCTTTCATTTATTCTTCTCAGTTTATACACTTTTTTTTATAATTGTGTTGTCTTTGTTGTTTGTTGTCATTATTCTTTGTTTAAAACAGGTCTCTCTTGTAAATGAATCCATAAGGCTCAATGAAACTAACCTGCATGAATAAAGGCTGAATTATTGTAAAACTATTCTCTTTTCCTCCTTCCTCCCATTGCCGTTCTCATCTTTTCTTCATCTTTTGCTTCATTATATTTGTTAATAATCTCTGACTTTAACAATTGTATTGAAAGGGACTATTTTAGAAGACTCTTCTGCAGCCTTGTCTGTCTCTTGATTTCCTTTGAATCCATAATAAACTGTTACCCATAAAACTGGACAATAAAGCCCCATCATACTGTATAATCTTTGCAGGAACTCAGTCAGGGTGAACAACCTGTTTAATGATGAGCTTAAATCTCAATGAATGATTGAATTTAATTGTATATAGTGGACATTATTACCAGCTTTTCTCCCTTGTGCATTGAACGTCAGGGATCTGTCCCTACTTTAACATGAACATGGAACAATTAATCACATCTTGTTTAAAGTGCTTATACTGTTTGATGCATCACTAGAAACGTGGGCATGATTGTAGAATTTCTTGAGGTATTGTTGTACTGCATATACTGTATAAGTATGGTATGATTTAAAATTAAACTGAACTAATAATGTGAAATCTTCAGTGGAGCATTTTGGTATCACAGAGTTTCCCAACCACTGGGCCAAGAATTGATACCAGTCCATGGATCACTTGGTACTGGGCAATAAAAATGTCTATATAAAAATGAATATAAATATTGTTGGAATCAGTACCTTAGTCAGCAGAATATTTTAAATGAGTACATTAGGTCACACTTCTTTCTTGTGCTGCAGTTATTTTATCCATTCATTCATTTATTTATTCACTCAACTGTTTGTACTTTTAAGGGCATACTTTTAGCTTTTTGAACCTTCATGTAACATTCTGCTTGTTTAGGACATTATGACTTAAGTCTTTTCATATTTGTAACATTCTTCTTTAATTATTTAACTTTATTTGTATTTATTCCTCCCAAGAATGCATTGAGAGCTATTAAAATCTGTTGGATAGAAATATTCTCGCTTCCTCTCACTTACTCAAAAGAAGCAGAGCCACACTCGACAGCGTGAGAAGATTTTTAAACTGTATTTTACTTGCAAGGACAGATTTTTGGGACAGATTACACAGATATAGAGGAAATACACACTTGAAGCCCAGTCACAATAATTCGCCACGGGCAGTGTGTGAAGCTTGTTTTTATACACTTTTCAGTTCATCCGAGCTCACAGACTAGGAGGCGATCTTGGAGCGACAGCTGCACGCAGCCGCCTCACTCAGCTCATCATCCAGCTCTCTCTGCTAACCCAAACATATGGTTCATGGGCAGAGTTAACATGCTAGCATCCATAAACTTTGACCAAAAATTCCCTAACAAAATCCTTGAACACTTTTGTCCCCTTTGAAATCAACTTCATGCCAGCTTCATTTAATGCTTTTTGCTACCGTTTTGAAAAATTTAGCTTATATAAATATATATATATA
>JBBPBX010015806.1:20949-48963 GCA_038048925.1 Garcialebias charrua
TATATATATAATTATTTTTATTAGATCTTTATTTAGCCAACTTTGTCTTTTAGCTACTACAGTATTTGGGTATTTTTATCTTTTAGCAACTGATCAGCTAATTTAATAATTTAGCTATTATTTAACTAATGGTTGCAGTGACCAGTTTTAGCATTTGTTTTTTAATTAACTAATTTTGTCTTTCAGCTTTTGTTTTGCTGGCAGCCATTAGTTTGTTTGTATTTGTATTTTTTTATTTTTTTGCTACAATTCTTTTTAATTTCACCCGCTTCGAATGTTATAAGCCATTAAATGTCATTATCAGTTGTTATCATCCCCATATGTAGCGTTCATACTGCCCCTCCTGTATCTCCTAGTGGGTTTAAAGGCACTTTGTTAGCGTTGTTAATAGGTTCACGTGCGGTTCAGAGTAAAGGGTCTGGGGGTTAGGTTTACGATCTGGGTTGGGTTTAGGCACAAGGGTAAGGGGGTTAAGTTTAGGGTTGCTACTCTGGATCAGGTGTAAGGTTAAGTTTATGAAAAAGGTTAAATAAAGCTGACAAAACCAAAAACACTTCCTGTTTTATCCGTGTGTGACGCTCCATATAATCAGTGATAAAAATGAAACTAAAAATGCGAAGACATAGGAGGGACAATAACTTTCATTTAATGGGCTGATAACATCTGAAGCCGCTGCTGTTAATTTAAGAATTTAGTGTCAGTTTTTTGATCAAATTTCTGTAAATTTACTCAGACTGCATTTTCAAAAAAAAAAAATGTATGTATTAGGAAACTTACTCACTTACTAATCCTAGCAAAAATGATAAAAACACAAGCTTTTTCTGAGAAATTCCTTTTTACCACTACTGGTACAAAAAGATACAAAGTTGTTTTGTATGAAACTAGTCGGAGACAAACGGCCCTAGACGGCTGATAGAAGGGTGAAGCTGGTGAAGAACCTGTTTAATTAATTTAGGCTAAAAACATGCATGTTAGGCTGCCTTCAGGCCCAGGACTCCCTTGCAAAACAGATCTGTGATCTCAGTGGGATTTATCCAACCAAGGACTGGGTTTGCAAATTAGCCTGTGGCTAGAAAACCCATGTACAAGACAATATTGGTTGCTTCGTTTTTAACATGTAACATTGTTTATTGTGCTGTCCTTGTTCAAATAAATTTGAATAAATGAATCTGGTTAAATAAAGGCTAGTAATAATAAAAAAAATATTAATAGAAAGCTTGTCTAATTTTTTTTTTTGCCTTTTTATTTGCAGTCCAACAAAATTTAATCTTCTTCGGCATTAAAAAAATCCTCTCTATGGGTTACAGCTACCTTCCAAAGAGTGAAGGCAGCCTCTTGATGATGTGGCAACAAGTCACTTTAAAAATGACTGACACATTGTATGTCTGGACCCGAACTCAGAATATTAAACAGATTCCAGGTGGAAATTTTCCAAACTTTGCCCTTGAAATCTCTAGACCATATTCTGTATGCAGAGATATACCTTGAGTATTGTACTCAATTAAGAGTTTACGCTTTAATGCTTGATCTATAATTGTGGCTTACAGCAGCCACGTGTGACGATAATCAGTTTTTGTGCCTTGAAGACACAACATGTCAATCACATTATTTCTCCAAAGAAAAGAAGGACAGATGAGTCACAGGAGGGAACCTGAAGGGCACCGAAGTGATCACACCACTTTTTGTGCAGTAATTGCACTATTATTGTTGCACTCATTTCAGCATAAAGCTTGCAGCCACACGTCACTGTAAGGGTGTGTTGTGTTTAAAACATCCCATGTTCTAAAGATAAATGTTGCTTTTTAATAATTTTATAATACCACTCAAACTCATGACGATTCAAATGATTTTCCTGCAGCAACCCATGTTTCTGAAAAACAGGCAAGTAAAAACAAGTATTCTGATTACTTAATCAATTATTTATGGGCCTCATAAAAAAAGTTTTAGCCAAAATAGTGTTATTCCACATTACCTTTTTCAATTTATGGGCCATTAAATCATTCATTTGAAATCACATCATGCTTTCTAATTAGCTCTTGGTGTGATTATTTGGAGAGTAAATTGTTTAAAAGAAAGTTTGGTAACCATTGTAAGAGTTTGATTCAGAGATGTAGTTTTTTGTGTGTTTTTTGGGCCAAGATAATTATTAGTCTTCTAAATTCAACTTCTTCAGTCTCAGAAATTGAAATGGACCATTTCTATTTAAAAGACCGGGGTTACTGAGAATTTTTCAAATCTCAGGTTTTCAAAGCTGCACAGTTTCAAACCATTAATGGAATTTTTTGGATCCTCAATAGACTCTTGGTGAATTTTTATGAGAGACCAAAAGAAGCAGCATTCTCCTTCAACACTGTTGGAAATTAACAATCTTTAATTTTATTAGGACGCTGCAGGTATCTTCACTCAAATACATTAATTATTCCTTTTTATAGCCAAAAACCCTATCAGGCTCATGATTTACCAAATAAAAAAGAGCTAATTAAATTTTATTAAGGCATAAAAAAATCGCTCACTGAAGTTTTCTTTGAATGCTGTGCAAAGTATGTTGATCTAATCAAATTTCATAATGCAACTAAATAAAAATACTGTACAAGCTAAATGCTTGAAAACTGTTTTTACACAACGTATTGTGAAATTCTGTAATAAAAGGTTGAATTGATATACCAGTATGCAATGTGCTTTGTGTTCCTTTACTGTGTCATGCTTAAACATGAGATCGGTCATTTAAATGTTGAAAAGGACATTTTTAGTCATTCAACCTTTATTTATAGGTTAAGGTTCTAAGGTTAGTCTCATTGAGCCTCGAGGACTCATTTTTCATGTTTATCACGTCTCAAGGATTATGTTTGATTTTGTCAGGGGAACTTTTATTGAAAACCTATGTGTCTGAAAGTGAACGTTGTTTAAACGTTTGACAGAAAACCTGCTGATTATTAAACTCTTTACATGCTCAAATTAATCAGACAACCAGTTCAACTTCCAGTACACATTCAGCTGTGAATGGCCCTCATGCCACCATGTATCCATAAAAGACAATACTGGAATAACAATCTCAGAAAAATGTCTGACCTCTTTTGTTTCACATCACTGCATTGATGAAACAAAATTCTTGAAACACTTCCACACATACAGTATTAGCTCCTTCCCGTGACCCAGAAAGGAAGACGCGGGTAAAGCAGGGGCGATTCTAGAAGCTGCCCTTTAGGGGCGCTTAGCCCCCAGTGTTGACACTAGCTGTGTTTCCATCCATTTTCATTTCGAATTTTGAGCTACCTCGCAAATATGTAAATACAAATTAATGCAGATCAGAAGTGTTTCCATCTACTGGCTTGAAGCGCTTCTTCCAAGCCGCGCACAGCGTCATTACGTCAGACGTCAGCGTCATTACGTCAGACGTCAGCGTCATTACGTCAGACGTCAGCGTCATTACGTCAGACGTCAGCACTGCGCATGTCTACAGTAAACAGGAAGTAGCGGTTGAAAACAGAACCCGGCCACACATCTCATCAAAATGGAGAGAATATTTCAGGTACGTGTTGCTATCGGGCGAGTTGTATTTATTCTGTCATGCCAACTAGTTTTAGCGATGTTACATGTTGTCCGGAGCGGAAACAGCTGATCAGTCACGTGACGTGAATGTTCGCTTCGGCAGCACGAGTCGGCAAATCTGTTTCCATCTGTCGTTGTGCGCATCTGCTCATTTTCGAACATCCCAAAAACCACCTCAAGCGAGCGTATAAACTTTTTGGCGAAGTTGAGAAAGTAAATACGGATTTTGCCGTTTCCATTAAGCTTTTCTGCTGCGATACTTCAAAATGCGCAGCTAGAAACCTTGATGGAAACACGGCTACTGGCTCTTGGCTTGAACAGCGTGGTGGCCATTGGCGTCAGAAGCATTTGTAACGTGTGGGGGACACACTGATCAGGGTACGGGGGTCCTTCCCCAAAAAAAAAATTGAATAAAGAAGATGCAATTTCTTGCATTCCAGTATACTTTAAGGGGTTGTAGTAAACTTTTTTCATTCAACCTTTATTTATACAGGCTAACCTCATTGAGCCACAGGGACTTGTTTACAAGAGGGACCTGTTCCAGACAGTACATATAAAGTAAAGACAACAAAACAGTAAATGACAACAATACAAAACAAAACAAAAAACACTTGATAATAATAACTATTTTAGAGAGCAGCGAGAAGTAACCTGACCAACAGCTCTCCTTATGTGAATAATAATAATAATAAATTCAATTTATACCGCACTTTTCATTAATAAAAATCTCAAAGTGCTAGACAACAGAGCATGTGCCACTTCTCTCATGCATCTCCCCCTCTCCCGTCACCCTCTATCAATCATAGACTGATAAAATCATAGATTTTGCTGGCCCGTTTAGGAGTGTAATTCAGTCAAGAGTGTTATTCTCAAACTTGTTCCAAAATTATTCAATATTTTGGTGAATGTAATGTTTGAGAACTGATTTCTTTAAAATTACAATGATGGTTTCTTCATTTTTCAGGGCTGCTGAATTTAAATTTAGGGGTGCTTGAGCACCCCTAAAAGAACTAAAATCACCACTAGGGTTATGGATGGATGGATGGATGGATGGATGGATGGATGGATGGATGGATGGATGGATGGATGGATGGATGGATTGTTTTCTAAAAAATATTCAGTTTTCAAAATTGTATAAGTTTTTGCATGTTTGAGCAGCAAAAAGGTCACCGTTACCTAAATATTTACGCAGGCACATCTGAAACTGAACATACATCTCAAGAGAATGTATAAAAAAGAGGAACAATAATAACAGGACAGGCGGTGAATGAGATGTTTGGCTCTAGAGGGAATAGCTTCAATCTGTTTGTTTATCAGATTTTCTTATGGACTCATTACACCTAATCTCATTTCATTGTCATAACCACTGATCAAATCTAAAAATAACGCCATTAGCGTAATTAAATTTTCCTCAATAATTGACTTGAAGAGTGAGGACAGTTGCACTTTAAGATGCAAAACTAGCTGAAGACCACAAGAGAGATTATATCAAGAGAGATTTGTACAGATACGCATAAATTAAAAGAAAACATTCAAACCTCAGAGGGAAGGGTTTGAAAGCTTTCCATTTATGCTTACCTAGAATCAGAAAATATACTTAAATTTGAAGGACTTTAATAAAGCAAATGCAAATTTGATTTTAGGAAAACCTTTTTAAACCTAAACCTTTTGTTAAGAAAACATCTTTATTTTCAGTACGATTGGGATAGTGACAAAATTCAATGTAACGTAGTCCTTTCTTTACAAAGCCGTGTTTTTATAATTTCTTTGTAAGACTTCAGATAATGCCTTCGAACTTTGATCCATTTGTATGTTTTTAGTTTGATGTCCTCTCAGATTATTAATAGCATGTATTGTGTTTAGTGTGTGCAGTGGCTTAAAGGACATCAGTGAATTTATGAACCAGCAAATGGCTGCTGCCAAGCAATTACAGATCCGCCGTAACTGGAGAAAACGCACCTTTTATTAAGTGCTGGTTATGATTCATTTCATCAGCCGTCTTTTTAAACGGGATCACAAGGTGGCAATTAGCGCAAACGTTTTTATTCTTTGATAAACAGATTTAAATCAATGCAATCGTAAGTTAGGACAAACGGTCAGTCATCTGAGAAGTGCCTTCTGCAATCTGCATGAAAGCTGATGTGCGCGGAACTGGAACATCACTTTTAGTTTGCTCGTCACGTTGCTTTGTTCGCTCTGCATCGTAGATGATGCACCACCTGCTACGTGTCTCAAACTTGTACTTTACATCCTGGATGTGGTTATGCTGTTGTTCAGTGACAGGACTGTGAGAGCCTAATTTAGAACAGAAACCAGTCGCGTTGATGGAGGATGACAGAACATTTTAGCTGATTAGCTTTGCCTTTTGGCCAGACGCTTTCTTCCAAAGATTCATGTGGGAGAAATAAATCCTGTGTGTGCAGCTATTTGTGTTGCCACTCTACTTTTTTGGTGTAATTTTTGTTATTTTGTCAATCAAACACATACATTCTTACATGCTTGTGTTAGCTATTGTTAAAGTTTCTGATTTATTATTTATTTATTTATTTGTTTGTTTGTTTATTTAGGGGGAGGTGAGAGCGCAAATTTGGTTTGGTTATTTATTTATTTTTGTTTGTTTCAGTGCTCAATAGTCTAAAGTCTCTGACAGCTTCGAAGAACTCTTGCTTGTTGCGATGAAGCCTACAATTACAAAATGCCTTAAAAAGCTGGGGGGGGGGGGAATGTTTAATTAATAATTTGTTGTTTTTATTTACCTTTATAAGATTATACAGTAGTTCAAACCACAGCAGAATAGCAAAGCTACTTAAAAGGCTTTATTCCACAGGTTGAGTATAAAAGATCGAAAGTGACATTCTTCATTGGTTGATGCGCTTACATCCTCCTCCTCAAGTTAACAGCTGACTGGATTAGCAGGGTGCATCATTAATTCACATATCACAGTGTTGTGTGATGTACTGGGGGAAAAACAAACTCAAGCTCAACCTCAGGAGGCAGCAAGGTTGAGAAAATAATAAGCTTTTATTAATAAAACAAAAGGCTGTGCCGTTGCAGAAAATCCGAGGAACAAACAGATGGGCTGAACATGACACAGATGAAAACAAGACTTGACATAAAAACATACAGTGCAAATGGGATGAGGAAGTGATGAAGAACAACTGCAAAACCGCCATTATAGTGAGGAAACAAAAGAACTACGCAAGGCAGGTTATGATATTGAGGAAAGTAGGATGATGTGCAAAGGGTTGGAACAGACGAAAGGAAAACAGATGTGGAAACACAAAAGAGCAACAAAACCTAAAATTATATGCCTAACTAAATATAACATTGACTCATCAAATATATGATGATATAAATCATGGCATGGTCACAGAACATGTTAAAAGAGATCAGACATGACATGTAGGATCACTTCAACACTTGCTCTTGTCGAGGGCGGACGTATTCTCCTCCTCTCCCTCTCCACTTTGCTTTTTCTTGGCCTTGTCTGTGAAACTGCTTTCGAGCCTCTCTTCTACAAAATCTTCCGAATCATAATTTTTGTATTTGTATTTGGTCAGTTGGTCTCTCAACGCGATTGATAACATTTTATCGAAGAGAAGACAGGCTTTAGGTGAGCCGATTTGCCCTGTTGGCACGCTGGATATCTCATGGACTTGGAAGACTTGATGATGTGTCTATCTCTGCTGCCATTTGTGGATTTTAAAGCTATGGGCCACTTCCAGTTCTGTCCCCTTTCTTTTTGTCGGTACCACTGTCTCATGAACATTTAACACAGCTGGTCTCACAATTGTCTTGTAAACTTTTCCTTTGACTTTTGCTGACACCCTTTTGTCGCAAATCCCTCCTTTTACTGACATACGTATATTTCAATTTTTTACCACTAAACCATATTTGTTTAAGTTTGCATTACCTTACTGGTCTTGGTGTGACCATATGTGAATTAATATTACTCCATGCTGCTGCAGTACAAAGTCTAAACTGAAACTGACAGTGTGATAGTTGAAGTGAAGTGAAATGATTTAATAAAATAATTAAATGTATCCATCAGTGCCACTCAGGCAATGCAACAACCTGATGAGCTCAGTTCAGAAGAAATCTGCTGCTGTGATCATTTTCTATCCCTTTCATCAATACAACCAATTTGTGATGACATAGAAGGGGTACTTGGCAATTTGAACATCCAATTTAGGTTTTATATCCAATAACACTCCAAGAAATTGTCAGAAGGATCATTTTGTAGTTAAAATGAAAAATGTGATCATGTTGGTTTAACTAGGTTTATGGGTCTCACAGGAAAATTCAAATTGATTATTTATTTATTTATACAGGGCTTATGGTTTTTGGTAATTTAGTGAATAACACAGGAGAGAAAGATGTTGAGTACTGAAAAGATCTGTAGACCTTGCACATTATTATTATTGCTGTTTGTACATCTACAACTGATTAACTTGATTTAAGACGGCTGCCACAAGTAAATGGCCTTAGCAAACACAAAAATAACCTCAACTCCATCCATTTTACAAATACCAATTTGGAACTTGGTGTGGTTGTTGCTGAGACTCTTTCCAACGCATATTCCAAGTGCCAGCAGATTGGGAGGGATCTCCAAGTGTTTGTTTATGTTTATTAAATTTGTTCTTTTTTTTTTTACAAAAGAAACAATACAAGACAATCCCATAAATGATAATGTACAAAATATAAAAAAATGAAAGGTAGCAGAAAGAAGAATAAATCTTATTATATCTGCCCCTTTTTTCCAACAATCAGATTAAACAATAATAATCTTCAACCAACAGTACAAAATGACTAACTCTTTCTAATTTTCTAACTAATACAATACACATTACAGTACGTTATTTCATATATAAAAAAAAGGCGTTCAATACAAGATCAACTGGACTTTATTTGTAACAGAAGACGTTTCGCTTCTCATCTGAGGAGCTTTATCAAATATTTTCTTAACACATGCGTTTTGATCATTTTCTTAAATGTAAACATTGACTTGGCATTTTTAACTACATTCTCCAAGCCATTCCATAATCTAATTCCCTGGATTGAGGTAGAACGTCCCTTCAAACTAGTTCTGAATTGTGGTTTTACAAACATCTCTGTCCCCTTAAGATTATAACAACTTTGTCTTTTAACAAAATGCATTTGGATATTTAAAGGTAATGCATTATTTTGAGCCCTATACATAACTGATAAAATATTATAGTCTACCAAATCATGGAACTTCAATAACTTCAGTTGATAAAATAATGTACTTGATGGATGATGGTAATGTTTTCTAGTGATAATTCTTACAGCTCTTTTTTGTAATACAAAAATGTCATGTGCAATTAAAAATAAACATGTTTTCAAAGTTTGTCTGAAATGACTAAAACACTGGAAATTTTCGTCATAAGATTATTTTATTTTAAACTTTGTCATAAAAGGCAGCGGGGATAAACATTCCTTCACAGAGCCAACATAATCACTTAGTTATGCTCCTATTGGCTCAGACTGCTGGAGGACAAACAAGACTTCTTTTGCTTTTCTTTGTTTTTTAACCCATAAAATTACACCTGAATCAGTCCGTCTCTCTCCTGCCCTCTGAAATCCAGGCGGTCGACGCAGATGGCATTCAACCAGAGCCCCGTTCTGCTGAAGGTATTTTCTTATTAAAAGGGAGTTGTTTTTTCCTACTATTATCAACGTGTTGCTCAGGAGGTGGGATTGTGACAAAATTAAGAGTTGACACAAGCTACTGGTTTCATTAGACTACTTTTATTAGTTGGCATTGTATAATGTACTATATGTGAATGTACTGGATCATAATAAGAATTCAAGGTTTTTATTTGTCATACACAGCACATATGGTACATGAGTTGGAACGAAATTGTGTACACTGGGTCCCAGTTACATCCAACAAAAGTATAAAATGTAAAAGAAAAACAATAATAAGATCTAACATATGAACTAAGAAAAATGTTAACTAAAAATACACTAAGCACTAGTAGTACAAAAAACAATACGCCGAACAGCAGCATGAACATGTCTGTTGAGCAGATGAGTACGAATATGAAACAAATCAGCAGCTTCATGGTGTGATTTTTCACTGTTACTATCCTAGTTAGATATTCATGAGTCTAAAAGCCTCAGGGTAGAAGCTGTTCCTCAGTCTAGGGGTTCTACACTTAATGCTCCTCAACCTCCTGCCTGAGGGGAGTGGGGCAAAAAGTGTGTGTGCTGGGTGAGTGGGGTCCATCATGGTGCAGGTGGCCCTCTTCCTGTATTTGTAGGTGTAGATGACTGTGATGGTGGGGAGACTGCTCCAACAGTCTTCTGTGCAGCCTTCACCACTCTCTGCAAAGCTTTTCTTTCTGCAGCTGTGCAGCTTCCATGCCACATGTTGATGCTGGAGCACAGGATGCTCTCCACTGCACACCTGGAGAAGGAGGTGAGGACTGAGCTTCCCAGAACAGCTCGCCTCAGCAGAATTTAGCTGATTTTAATATAATTTGATTCTGGCTCTTACTTGTATTCATATTTATGATTTGGACTTTGTTTGTTTGTTTGTCTTGTGTTTGTTTGTTTGTTTGTTTGTTTGTTTGTTTGTTTGTTTGTTTGTTTGTTTGTTTGTTTGTCTGTCTGTCTGTCTGTCTGTTTGTTTGTTTGTTTGTTTGTTTGTTTGTTTGTCTGTTTGTTTGTTTGTTTGTTTGTTTGTATATTACCCTAAAATGATTTTTGTTGTGCACTTGTGCTAAATGAATGAACTGAATTGAAGCTGATTTAAAACTGCAAATAGTTTTCTAAGATCTATGCAAAATTAATGTTCATTTTAGGGAGACAAATGTCTAAAGTGTTTGACTTTTATAAATGTGTAATGTGTCTATTATTTGCTACGTATTACTTCTCAAAAATGTGTTCCACTTTCATTGATTATGTTTAAATGTGAAAATCTCAAAGAAATGAGGGTATTTAAAAAACACAATCCTGGACCCCACTTATTTTTCAATAATAATTTCTCCATCCATCATCCATCATCTTCCGCTTGTTCCGAAGTCTGGTCGCGGGGGCAGCAGCTTGAGCAGGGAAGCCCAGATATCTCTTTCCACAGCCACCTCTTCCAGCTCTTCTGGGAGGATTCCAAGTTGTTCCCAGGCCAACTGAGTCCCTCCAGCGTGTCCTGGGTCTTCCCCGGGGTCTCCTCCCAGTCGGACATGCCCGAAGCACCTCCCTAGAGAGGCATCCAGGGGGCATCCTTACCAAATGCCCAAACCACGTCAACTGGCTCCTCTCAACATGAAGGAGTAGCGGTTCTGCTCCGAGTCTCTCCTGGATAACCGAACTTCTCACCCTATCTCTAAGAGAGAGTCCAGCTATACCCTGCAGAGGAAATTCATTGTATCTGTATTCGCGATCTTATTCTTTCGGTCACTACCCAGAGCTCGTGATCACGGGGCGGCCGTGTGTAGTAGTAATGGCAGTCGTCCCCCGATCGGAAGGTTGGAGGTTCGAATCCCGGTTCCCCACACCATGTGTCGTTGTGTCCCTGGGCAAGACACTTAACCCCGAGTTGCTCCCGGTAGGACTGGAAAGGCACCTTGCATGGCAGTCTGCCGCTACCGGTGTATGAATGGGTGGATGGTTGGTATTGTAAAGCGTTTTGGGGCTTCTCACAGGGGGCTAGAAAGCGCTATATAAATAAGCTCCATTTACCATTTACCATAGGTGAGGGTAGCATAGACCGTAAACAGAGAGTTTTGCCTTACAGCTCAGCTCTCTCTTCATCACAGCGGACAGGTACAGAGTCCACAATACTGCAGATGCTGCACCAATCCGTCTGTCAGTCTCACGCTCCATTCTTCCCTCACTCGTGAACAAAACCTTGAGATACTTGAAATCCTCCACTTGAGGCAGAACCTCACCCTCGACCTGAAGAGAGCAATCCACGCTTTTCTGGTTGAGGACTTTGGCCTCAGATTTGGAGGTGCTGATTCTCATCCCAGCCGCTTCACATTCGGCTGCAAACTGTTCCAGTGAGAGCTGAAGATCATGGCACGATGACGCCAACAGGACCACATCATCTGCAAAAAGCAGAGATGGAATCCTGAGGCCACCAAACCGAAACCCTCCGTCAGCTGGCTGCACCGAGAAATTCTGTCCATAAAAGTTATGAACAGAATTGGTGACAACGAGCAGCCCTGGCGGAGTCCAACTCCCACCCTGATGGGGTCCGACTTACTGCCGGCAATGCGAGCCATGCTCTCGCACCGCTTGTATAGGGACTGAACAACCAGTAGCAACGGGCCCCAATCACATACTCACTGAGCACCCCCCACAGTGTACTCAAGTAACACGGTCAAATGCCTTCTCCAAATCCACAAAACATGTAGACAGGATGGGCAAACGCCCATGACCCCTCGAGGATCCTAGTGAGGGTAAAGAGGTGATCCAGTGTTCCACGGCCAGGACGGAACCCACATTGTTCCTCCTGAATCTGAGGTTCGACCAAAGATCGGGCTCACTTCTCTAGTACCCCTGAATAGACCTTACCAGAGAGGCTGAGGAGAGTGATGCCCTGGAGCACACGTTCCAGTCCCCCTTTTTGAAGAGGGGAACTACCACCCCAGTCTGCCAATCCAGTGGCACTGACCCCGCTGTCCACGCGACGTTGCAAAGGCATGTCAACCAAGACAGCCCCACAACATCCAGAGCCTTAAGGAAATCAGAGTGAAGCTCATCCACTTCCGGAGCCCTGCCGCCTCGAAGCTTTTTAACTACCTCGGCGACCTCAGCCACAGTTATGGATGGATCAACCCCAAAGTCCCCCAACTCAGCTTCCTTCATAGAAGGTGTGCTGGTGGGATTGGGAAGGTCTGAGAAGTATTCCTTCTATATTATTATTATTATTATTAGCATTATTGGCATATTATTATTATCTATAGTATTCCTATATACCTGTATGTAATTCAACAAATAAAATCGTGAAATAGAGTCTAAACAGCTGTGGTTTTCTTTACTGCTGTATTTCTCACATTGTGAACAAACACAGAGTAATGAATTAAAGTGGGTTCTTCCATTAAGAGCATTTGCCACTTGTGTTTTCTGATGCCAGAAAGTAAAGAGGCTCTCGTGAATATCTTCAGCACCACTGGATTCATGCTCAGTGCCTGTAAAGTGCCTTTCAAAGCTTGTAAATGCTTTGGAAATAATCCTCCAAAGTCAATTATAAGGAAAAAGAAACTGTGTTAAAAGCAGCCATGAAGCCCTGCGCTTTGACTTTATGTACAAGAGTAAAAACCTTTAAGGTTTCTCACGTTCCCTGTTCTTCTTCCCAATCATATAATAGTCTCAGTCTAGTTAACACATACATTATAAACCTTACTAGACCCACATTACATAACCAGGAGAGAAAGTATTAAACCTATTAAAAATTAACAACAATATCTGCTCAATTATTAAAACAGACAGACTAAAATTGTGAATCTCAACGTACATGTGCACCTGCAAAATGTTGGAATGTAATGAGTTCTGAAGGTGTTTTACCATAAATCAAAGTATTAGAGAAAATATTATTAGATTGTTAAAGCAAATTTGAAATTATCTATTTGACTATGTTTCTGTTTGACCAGAAAAAAAATCAGAGCATTAACAAAGCTGATTTGATGAAACATTCCTAGATTTACAAGTCACAGACAAATACCCCACCCCCTGGTTCCCTGGCTGCCGTTCCAGGGGTGGGGTCCGGTAGAAGGGCAGGCCGTCGGGTGTTGTCCTGGACTATGGGGGGTTGGGGGCCTGGGAGTTTGCCGTGGGCGGGGCTGGCGCTGCGCCCTCCCTGGGGCTGTTTGGACTCGGGTGTCCTGTTCTGTCGGCTGGGCACAGGTTGGGCCAGATCTTGGATGTTGGCTCCTCTCCGCCCCAGAATGAATGGGTCTACCTCCTGGGTTTGGGCGTGGGCTGCCCCATGTAGGGGGCAGGTACATGTCTTGGACCTGGGGGGGTATAGAGTGCGTATTCGGAATATAAATGGAATGTGTCGTTATTGTATGTCTTTGAGTGAGTGAGGGTGGGGATGAGGATGAGGGTGGGTCTGTGTGATTGTGTCTGTGTATGAATGATTATTTGTCAGGCCGGGACTTAGACTGCCCCCTCTTTGATACAGCTGGGGCTGCTTGGTGTCGCGCCCCTACCATGCTGCCCCCTAGTGGGGTGTGCCTTTGCCTGCCAGCGCGTTTGGGGGCCTCGGTGTTGGTGGCTGGGTGCTTGGGCGTATGTCGGCTCTGCCTGGTGGCTGCCTGGTGGGGCTCGGGTCCTCTGGTCCTGGGCCTGGGTGGGGGGGAGTGCGTCCTCGGTGCCCGGGCCTTGGTGACTAGGCCTGGGGCTGCATCAGTGCAGCGGGTTCCGGCGGGGGCCTGTGAGTATGTTGCTGTTGGCCCGGGGGGTCATTGTGTGTAGTCGCTGGTGGGGCTCTTCCGGTTCTCCCCTATGGTCGGATCTGGGGGGTGGGTGAGTGGTTCGTCCTGTTTGGGTGGCCCTGGGGGCTCCGCGCTCGGGGTCCCTCTTGGGGTCTTGGGCTCTGGTCTCCCCTTTGTCTGCCTCGGGTCTTGGGGGTCGGGTCTCTGATGCTTCACGGTCACTATTGAATGTTCTATTAGAGAAGCCTTATACACTTATGCATGCTCACAACCACACACAAATAGATGCAGGAATGCACATGCAGGTATCGTATGTAGATATATAAATGTGTATGTGAATACATATGCATGTATATGTATGTATGTATGTACGTATATGTACGTATAGATATATATATTTATAGAAATCTACTGCAAAGCCATGAATATTCGAAGTATTTTATACATATGTACAGTATTTTGTTGCTGTGTTCTGTCATGTTCTTTGCAGGTTTACAGACAGCGGTCGGGTGTATTTGCCTTGTGCTCTCTTTGTGTATATTTTTTATATTTTGTAGTCTTACTTTCCATCTTTCAGTCTTTTCTTTCTTTCTATCCTATTTAATAAATAAATAAATAAATAAATAAATAAATAAATAAATAAATAAAATCATAATGGTGTGAAGAGGATGGCTGTAAGGTGAGAAGGGAGGTTATCTATAAAAGGAAATTAGAAGAAAAAAAGAAAGAAAAAGGTGACAAAAAAGTATCACATGATATGTAAAATGTTTTTTATCCACAATGAAATAATTAGCAGTTCTGATTCAGCCAGTAAACACAACCACACTAGGAACATTTATTCTACCACACCTAATTCATGCACAATATCTTTCTCAAGGCTGGTTTTGTGTTGTTGGCAACTAGGATGGATCATTTTCACAGCTAAAGTGAAATAAGAAAACACATTTCGCAGTTTTATTAGAGGAAAAAAAGGCTTACTCACTATGCTCACAAGAGAAATAGGGACTTTTGTGTTGTATATGCAAACTAATGTGTTTATGTGCATGCAAGTGTGTGTTTACAAAGCTGTAATCTGCTAAGTGTGCAGAGAAAATGATCTGTTTTCATGTGCTTTGCAAAGCACTGGGTATGGCACCAAACTGGATTAGCATTTGACGGAGCTTATCCAGTCGTCTTAAAGCAGATAGGTGTGAAAATGGTTGACGAACAGAAGCTGATGAAAGAATGGAGTCAGTCACAGATTATTTCTTCTGATTAGATATGCAAAAAAAAAATCTGAATTTAGCAATAAAATGCAACCGTGGCCATGGTAGAATCCTGCAGCGGGTAGAAGAGGGAGGAAGTTGGATTACCATTTGCAGCTTGAAATTCCAGTTTTAATGGCGGAAGTGCAAGAGATTATATTTGTGCTGTTTCAATCCTGGCTGTGCATTTCATCACTCGCAGTAAGCATCATAAGTGACTTGATGCTCATTTCATAATTTGGATCACATCACAGTACAGGTATAAGCCTAACTTATGTCATTATAATCTATAAACTCAGCTCATTTAAAGCTTGGTGAAAAATAAAATTTTTTTGGGGGGGAAAAGGTTAGTAGTTAGTATTGCAATGGAGAAGTTGAGAAATATTTTAAGGGATATAAACAATGGAAAATAATGAAATAATGGTGGTGTCATTGAACGTTAACGGCCTAAATAATGTCAAGAAAAGAAATAAAGTCTTAACTAAGTTTAGAAAAGAGAAGATGCAGATTATCTTTTTGCAGGAAACACATTTATCCAGAGAGGAACATGACAAATTTAAAAAATTAGGTTACAGGAATTCATTTTCCAGTTCTTTTGGACAAAAGCACAAAAGGGGAGTGATGATACTAATTGCAAATACTTTGAAGTTTGAAATGATCAAGAAAATTGGAGATAAGGAAGGGAGGTTCATAATAATAAAAGGCAAATTAGAAAACCAGCTAGTAACAATGTTTAATGTGTATGCACCCCCAGAAAGTGGAAAGACGTTTTTTGAAAAAATATTTCATCTTCTAAGTTCGGAAGCAGAAGGGATATTGTTACTTTGTGGAGACTGGAATGTGGTATTGAATTATGGATTAGACACAACAAGTAGGAAAGAAAGCAAAAAACAAATCAATAGGTATATGAATAACATGATTTCAGAAGTGGAAATATTGGATGTATGGAGAGAACTCCACCCCTTAGACCGGGATTACACTCACTATTCAGTACCACATGCAGTATACTCTAGAATTGACTACATATTAATGAATAAGGGAGACTTATTTAGAGTGAAGGAATGCAGGATAGGGGTAACAGATGTCTCAGATCACAGTGCAATCTACCTAAAAATTAATTTGAATAACAGGAGGAAAAATACCGTATGGAGACTCAATGAAGGAATATTAAATAATAAGGGATTTGTAGAGGAAGTAAAAGGGGAAATTATTAGATATAAGGAAGAAAATGACAATGGAGAAGTAGATCCGACAATTTTATGGGACACTATGAAAGCAGTAATAAGAGGAAAGATTATTTCATACACAGCATTTATACAAAAAAATAGGTTAGAAACATATCAAAGACAAATTGAAGAGCTGAAAAAATTGGAGCAACAGCATAAACAAACAAATGATCCAGAAACATTGAAACTGGTTAAAGAAACCAGAGGAAAAATAGATGAAATCCTGTTGGAGGAGGTGGAAAGGAAAGCTAGATTTACAAGGCAGACATTTTATGAAGGAGGACCTAAAGCTACTAAAGACCTGGCTAGACGTATAAAGAAACAGCAGGCATTAAGCAATATAAATAAAATAAGAGACCCACTGACCAATGAAATTCAATATGAACCAGAAGAAATTCAAAAGATATTTGAGGAGTACTATATAAACTTATACACCCAACCTCAATTGGAGGGGGAGGAGGCCATGAAAGAGTTTTTGGACACATTAGATCTACCAGCAATAGGTAGAAAACAAAATGAGATGCTGACTTCAAAAATAACTGCCGAAGAGATAAAAAATGCAATTAGTCGGGCTAAACCGGGGAAATCACCAGGAGCAGATGGACTGGGGGCATCATTCTACAAAACTTTTAAAGAGGAGTTAATCCAACTCCTATATGATTCATTTAACTATAGTCTCAAGACAGGTAAAATCCCCCCCTCCTGGAAAGCAGCTATTATCTCTGTTATTCCAAAGGAAGGTAAAGATCAGGAATATTGTCACAATTATAGACCAATATCAATCCTAAATGTGGATTATAAACTTTACACCTCTATCATAGCCAAGAGATTAGAAAATATAATGCAGGATCTGATTGAGGAGGACCAGACTGGTTTTATTAAAAATAGACAAACACAAGATAACATAAGAAGAACCCTACATGTTATAGATCATATACAAAGGAACGGAGACAGCATGATTTTAGTAAGTGTAGACGCAGAAAAGGCTTTTGACAGTGTAAATTGGACATTCCTGTACAAAGTACTAGAAAAATTTGGATTCAATGAAAAATTTGTTAATTGTATTAAATCAATATACCAGGAACCAACAGCAAGAATAAAAATAAATGGTAGTCTGACAGGAAGAATAAAACTGGAGAGAGGTACAAGACAGGGCTGCTGTCTCTCCCCAAGTCTGTTTGCATTATTTATTGAACCACTCGCACAGATGATCAGACAAGAAGATGATGTGAAAGGAGTGGAAATAGGAAGGGAGGAACACAAAATAGGGTTATTTGCAGACGACGTATTATTATTTTTAAAACAACCTAATGTTAGTTTCCTAAAAACAATGAGACTCTTAGAGAACTATGGAAGCTTCTCAGGATACAAACTTAATGTTACAAAAACACAAATTCTATCAATAAACTACTCTCCATCACAAGAGATTAGAGATGTATTCAATCTGAAGTGGAATGAAAAATGTATGAAATACTTGGGGGTAAACCTTACAAAAAAAATAGATACACTTTATGACGCAAACTACACAAAAATAAACTTACATATTAGGAAAGATTTGGATAGATGGTCAGGAGTTGGTTTGGATCTTGGATCAAGAATAAAGATAATTAAGATGAATATTTTACCAAGACTTTTATACTTGTTCCAATCCTTGCCAGTGATAATCCCACAAAATCAATTCATAGAATGGGACAAGTGGATTTCGAGGTTTATATGGAGAGGGAAGAAACCCAGGATTAGATACAAAACTCTGCAGCTCCCAAAAGATAAAGGAGGTTTGGCTCTACCAAGTCTCAAAGAATATTTTTATGCAGCACAACTCAGACCTCTGATATGCTGGTGCAATGATGAACATGTTTCAAAATGGAAAAGCCTGGAAATGGATATGAAAGGTATAGAGGTGAGAAATTTAATATCTCACAAAACATTATTGGGCAAATTAGAAAATCAACTGGATTCAATAACCAAAACTACAATTGAAATATGGAACACAGTGGTAGATAGATATAAATTGGAAAAAGAAACAAGGATCTTGAGCTGGTTTGCTTGGGATTCAAGGTTCATACCGGGTACCCATGATAAAGGGTTTAAACAGTGGGCAAATAAAGGTATAACAGTGATGTGTAAGATGATTGAAAGGGGTAAGCTGCAGAGTTTTGAGAATCTAAGGGAAAAATTTGGATTGGAAGAGCAAGAAAGGTATCGGTACTTACAAATTAGACATTACTATGAAAAGGAGGTAAAAACTGACACAACAAGCGAAATTATTGAAGCCTTTCGGAAGGCCTATGAGGGAAAAAAATGTAGAATAATTTCAACTTTATACAGAGGTCTGATGGCAGGAAAGAAAACTTCCTCACTATATATTAAAGAAAAATGGGAAAAAGAAATGCAGGAACAAATAACTGAGGAAGAATGGTTAAACATCTGTAAAACGCAGTGTACGGCCACCAGCTCCAGGTTCTGGAGAGAATTTAATTGGAAAAATATCATTAGATTCTTTATAACACCAAAACTTCAGAAGAAAATGGCATCCAGCACGCAACCGTGCTGGAGATCCTGTGGACACAGAGATGTGGACCATGTACATATATTTTGGTCATGTCAAAAAATAAAAGGGTATTGGGATAAAATATGGCTTACTTTGAATAAAATACTAGAATATGAAATACCCAAAACATGCAAAATACTTTATTTGGGAAATATTTCACACAAAATCATACAAAAAGAGGATGAATACCTGATTAAGATATTGTTAACAGCAAGTAAAAAAGCCATCACAAGAATGTGGTATAAAGTGGATCCACCGACTGTGGAGCGGTGGCTGAGCACTGTGGAAGAGATATTTGTAATGGAAAAACTCACTCATAAATTAAGACTGCAAGAGGCGCAGTTTAACGAAAAGTGGGGAAAATGGACTTATTACAGAAAGAATACACCACCTTCTTAACTGGACAATGAGAGCACTGGAAAATTAACCATTGATTAAGACTGTATGTATATTGTACTTCTTCACTGCAAATATTTTAAGAAAATTGCAATAAAAAAAAAAAAAAAAAAAAAAAAAAATAATAAATTTGACCACAATCCTCACTTAGACACAATGACATAGAAATGTGTTCCAGTGATGCTCAAACCTAAGGTCAAAGAGAAAGTGAGAGTACAGTATAATCATTTAATTTTATTAGAACAAATCAGCATGAGAAAGAGAACTGTAGCAAAATAATTGTTAATGCATACATTCATTTTCATCTCCCCTTAATATTATTGGTGCTAAAACTGAAATAATTTTAATTGCATAAGCCAAAAAATTTAAAAAAAAATTTATCCTAATGCAGCCCTAATAGCATTTTGTACTTTGCAGTTTTAACATGCAGTTATTTATGATTTGACAACCAGGATGCTTCCAAAAGAAAAAGAGAGAGAGAAAATTTTGAAAAGTTAAAAACATTCCAGTTTTGAAACTATGCTTTGGAAATAATTTTGTGAATTTTCTAATCACTAATACATTAAGTATTCACAGCCTCTTCCATGAAACTCATACTTGAGCTCAGATGCATCCTGTTTCCACTGATCATCCTTGAAATGATCAGTGGATCATTGGACTTCATTTGGAGAGCATACACCTGTCTAAATAAGGTCCCACAGTTGACATGCATGTCAGAGTGCAAACAAAAAGCATGAAGTCAAAGGAAATGCCTGTATTCCTCTGAAACAGGATTGTCCTGAGGCACAAATCTGGAGACGGATACAGAAAACTTCATGCTGAAATGAAGGTCGAAAACGAGCAAAGTGGCGTTCATCATTCATAAATGGAAGACGTTTGAAACCACCAGGACACTTCCTAGAGCTGGCCAGCTGTCTAAACTGAGTGATCGGAGAAGGGTCTTATTCAGGGAGGTGACCAAGAACCCAATAGTCACTCTGACAGCGCTCCAGTGTTTGTCTGTGGAGAATGGAGAATCTTCCATGAGGACAACCATCTCTGTAGCAATCCACCACTGAGGGGTGGCCAGATGAAAGCCATTCCTTAATAAAAGGCACATGGCAGCATGTCTGATGTTTGCCAAAAGTCACCTGAAGGAGTCTCAACCATGAGAAACAAAATCTTCTGGTATGACTAGACAAAGATCGAACTCTTTGGTGTGAATGCCAGGTATCATGTTTGGAAGAAACCAGGCACCACTCATCACCAGGCCAATACCATCCCTACAGTGAAGCATGGTTGTGGCAGCATCATGCTATGGGGATGTTTTTCAGCAGCAGAAACTGTCAGACTAGTCGGGATAGAGGGAACAATGAATGCAGCAATGTGCAAAAACATCCTGGATGAAAACCTGCTCCAGAGTGCTCTTGACCTCAGACTAGAGCGATGGTTCATTTTACAGCAGGATGATCCAAAACGCATGACCAAGATCTCAAAAGAGTGGCTTCAGGACCACTCTGTGAATGTCCTGGAGTGGCCAAGCCAGAGTCCAGACTTGAATCTGATGAATATATCTGGAGGTATCTGGAAATGACTGTGCATGGACATCTCCCATTCAACCTGATGGCACTTGAAAAGTACTGAAAGAAGAATGGGAAAACACTGCCTAAAGATAGGTGTACTAAGTGTAAAGGATTATGAGGAGGTCAATATTAATACTGACCTCTTTACCTTAATTAATTTACTTATTCAGATTGAATAGTAAATTCACGGATTCTGTTCTTTTTCAGTTTACCCAATATTTCTGTGATCTTTATGATGGATAAATACACAAAGCCATTAAGTGACAAAGACGTTAACTTAGTTTGATATGCCAGGCGACACTACCATTTATTTAAAATAAATCAACTAAATTAACACCATTACACTTGATTGACATGATTTCACTTTCTTTCAAATTAATACGTCAGCACACTTAAATTTAACACAACAGACTTCAATATTGGATGTTAACATATTTAGTCTGTGGGCTCTTCAGCTTAATTATAGTTTCCAGCTTAGATAGAGAGGGGAAAGAGTAGGAGGAAAGATTTAAGAAGAAATTATCGTGAGCATGATACCAGAGTGACACTTCTCCTCCGACTTCTGCTAAAATCCAGGTACGTTTTGTAAACAGCTCTTTACCTTTTGACGACGGCCCGGTAAGAGGGAAGACCTTGTAGCTTTTCAGATGCACGGGTCCTTGTGGGAACCAGTACAATACCTTCAAGCAGGGTTCTGGTTTACGTTTTCCAACGTCTCCTGGTTTTCGCTTGGTCATCAGAGAATATGTCAGCTTCAGGCCTCTGACTTCAAGATAAACTTATTCCAGGAAGGAATAAACAAAGTTCTTGAGCTTACGCTTGTTCGAAGTGGACCCATAACAACATGTTATCAGTCCCAGCTGGATGACGAGTCCTTAGCGCGTGACTTGTGGTCATTCAGCTCTTTGGAAGGTTCACATCATCTTTCGAAGCTCCCAGAAACTCTGAAGCGTTCTCGCACAGTTAGAACTTAAAAAGCAGGAACAAAGAGAGGAGTGAACTTGCCTTATCAGGCCCAAGGTTACAGCCAGAGCAGAGAGAGATTTGTTTAGGGAAAGGCACAGCAAGCTGGAGCCCTTTCATGAAAAACAACGGATTACTGTCCTCTGAGTTTCTAAACAAAACCGTCCGGTCTCTGTGACCCGAGATTTCACCTTTGACACAGCAGTGAACACAGTTTAACTCTCACAGAATAACACAGCTTAAAAGCACACATCATGAAAATGACAAAAGTTATTCTTTTGATCACATCAGCCTAAAATCAAAGATAGAAATAGTCTCTTATTGGTGACTATGTTATCAGATTATAGCTAAATGAATGATTTTGTAGTAAATGTCTTGCTTTACTGAGAGGTCAGTAAAGGTCATCACTGGACAGTTCAAAAACCTTAATTTGACCCTGGGTAGGTCCACTACATCTCCCCCCTTTTGGAAGCCATCGCCAGTCCTTGGGGATGGGGTCCAACACGAAAGGAAACCTTGAACTGTCTTTGATCTTGAAGTAATCCAGCAAGTGGAAAAGAAAAATCAAAAATTATAATCCCATAAAGTTTTTGAAATTCCATACTGTTCGGAGGTAATCCCATTGCGAAAAGCTTTTAATCCTTTGGAAAACAAAGTCTGTTAACTCTTGGAAAACAAAGTCTGTGATCCCTTGGAAAGCAAAGTCTTATAATCCACAGCGGTAATTCCACAGCAGTAATTCCACAACGATTAGTTTTGTTGATTGATCAGCAACAATTGTTTTCATAATCAGCATGTAGAGGGGATCCCTCGATTGACGCAGAGGAGGCGACCCTTGGATGAAGGTTGAAGACCAAGCGTTGGAGCTGCAGGTCCCCACATCGAAGGTTGTTGGCTGGTTGGTTTCCAGTCAGTGCCACTCTGGTTCTATGTGTCATGCAATTATGTGGTTTTTAAGGTGGGCTTATGATTGGGATTTTACATTAAGCCTTACCTATATGCACCTGGTATGTAAGCTATCATGGTTTAGATCAGCTACACTTACCAATTAAGGGGTGGATCAATTCTGTAAAATTAGATATAGGGATTTGTACCTATAAAATTTTGGAGGGCTTCTGTAACGAAGGCCTCTAATTCCAAACTATTCCTCCATTCATTACTTAGTTTAGGTTAAACTAAAATAAAAATGAAATATAGTTTGATCTAAATGTCTGTTGTCTTTTAGACGATCGACGTAGGATTTGGTATTCCTAATAAATTTTGAAGTCTATGGCGAGACTCATCAAAATGAATAGATAATCTAGAATAGAAACGATCGAATCGGTTCAATTTAGAAATTGTGAGACCAGTGTAGTTTATGGTACCTTGAGTAGCTTTAAACTACATTGACTCTTCGACGATTGAGATTTAACAAAACGAACTGCATGTTGGCATAGTTAAATCCATATCATTCATTAACCAATGTTAATACAAAACCTTTTTGGCTGGGAGTGTTCAGAACCAAACAATATCTCAACTAATGACAACAGTAATGACTAAACAACAAGGAAACAACGTTTCACTGCTTCGACACACTCTTGTCGTCAGATTCCAAAGTGCAACACACAAGAAAAACAGGTCTCAACTTTATGACCGAGGTCAAATTAAATCTCGTGGATTTAAACGGTTGTTAAGGTTAGTTTTTGTTGTGGGTTTTAGGCTTAGCGTTTCTAAGTTCAAATTGGACAATGCGACTTATAGGGTGGGAAATATGGTAGTTTAAACCTGATTAGTTTATTTACTAACTTGTGTTTGGACGACCTTATTATCCCATGAAGTCGGTGAGTTTGTGAGATCTTTGTCTTTTGTGGAGTCATTGAACGCCTTGTAAGGTTTGATCTGATTTCGATGTACCCATTTAGCAATTGGCTCTTTGCGGCCTTTGCTGATTTTGATTTCGTAGACGACTGAGGACACTTTGTCTGTTATCAGATGAGGTCCAGTCCACCTGGGCATTAGTTTGCGGGCGAGAGTTCCGGTCCCGGACTCTCCTTTCCCGGTTGTTGGGGCGAACGTATAGTACCAGACTCTGTCTCCCACTTGGAGTTCATTGTGAGAGGCCTTCTGGTCATAGTACGCCTTGCGTCCTTCAGCGGACCTTTCCAGGTTTTTCTGGGCGAAAGCAAAAGTGTTTCTGAGGTGTACATTCAAATCTTTCATGTATTGTTGTGTAGTGTAGGCTGTCGCCATGACGGCGTCACCTGGTTGGTACAACAGGTGTAGAGGGAGAGTCATTTGTCGACCGGTCATCATCTCGAAGGGAGAGATGCCAGTTGATGTGTGTGGAGTGGCTCTTATGGCCATGAGGACCAGAGGGAGTTTCACATCCCAGTCCTTGTGGTTTGCAGCCACGTATTTCTTCAAAATACTCACCACAGTTCTGTTTGCTCTCTCTACTTGGCCTGAAGCCTGTGGGTGGTAGCCGACATGAAAGTTGGCCTTGACGCCTAGCGTCTTCCACAGTTCTTTCATCACTTCACCTGTGAAGTGTGTACCTTGGTCTGAGTTCACCCGAAGGGGAAGTCCAAACCTTGAGAATATATGATTCATTAACAACATAGCAGTTGTTTGTGCTGTGTCGTTAGGAGCTGGTAGGCATTCTACCCATTTGGTAAATGCACAGGTTACCGTGAGAAAATATTTATTTCCTCTAGAGCTCTTAGTGAGTGGTCCAACCCAGTCGATCTGGAGGTCAGACCATGGGAATGCAATGCCTCTGCTTTGCAGTGGTGCTCTGTGAAGTGGTCTGGTTGGCTGAAACTGGCCACAGACCACGCACCCTTCAATGTAGTCCTTGACATCCTTTTTCATTCCAGGCCAATAGGCAATTTGTTTTAATGCCGTCAGCGTGGCTTTATCTCCTTTGTGTCCTGCGGACGGGAGATCATGGGCATGAACTAACATCACCCCCCTTTGGTCATGGGGAACCACGAACACAGGTGAGGACGTTGGTCCATGAGCGAAAGTTAAGATGCCCTTGATTAGTTTTAGCTGTTTGCGCAGCTGATAGAGGACCTTAAGTTCTGGATCGGAATCCAGGTCGTCTTTAGACGGACTATTTTTGTTCGGATCGGTCAGGTACAGTATCATGGAGTTGATAGCAGGATCCGACTTCTGTAGTTGGACGATGTCAGGGTCAGTCAGTGCGGGTCGGACGGAGACTGCGTTGTCAGCAGGTTTGTCCGCGGCCTGTGCACGTGTGACTGCCATAACCTCAACAGCAGGTTGTGTTGACAGAGTCTTGATCAACCAGGAGGAGTCGAAGGACCATAGAGGACCTTCGTCGGCTCCCTCTTTGGCTAAGGAATCTGCAATGTCATTGTAGTGCTTGTCATCGCCTGGGACTCTAGAATGTCCTGGAACTTTCTTCCAGTAGATCTGTAAGTCGTGTGATGTCACCAAGTGATCACATGCCATGAAAAGCTCTTTGTGTTTGACCACTTTTCTGTCGCTTGTTAGGAAACCGTTCTGTTTCCACACAGCGAGGTGACAAGCGAAACTCAAACGAGCATAGTTAGAGTCAGTGCAGATGACTAGCGTCTTGACGGAACGTGCCACTACAATCTGGAGAGCTATTAGGATTCCTGCAATCTCAGCGTACTGAGAAGTCTGAGAGCCTAATTTGTAGCTGAATGTAATCTGTTCTTGGTCTTGGAGGAGGACCCCTCCAACACCTGCCCTACAGATTTTGTCGCGGAGGAATGAAGATCCATCCACGTACAATGTCGTCATATCCTTGCAGATATTGTCATCAAAGAAGTGGTGGTTCGGGTCTTCAGTTACCGGGGTTTTTACTTCAGCCAACGGCTGGGTCGCTGGTACATCTTGTGTACACTTTTGGCAGAGTGCCAAGTCTGTCCCCAGATGTGACTTCTTGTTTTGACCATAACGTATGTCCAGGTTAAAACTTTGAAGCGCCATGAGCCACGTTGCAACACGTGAGTTTGTTACCACACCATCTCTGATGCGTTGGCTGTTCAGGAATGTCACTGGCTGGTGTTGTGTTTCCACAATGATTTTCTGTCCACCAATGTAGCTGGAGAAATGTTTTACTGCCCACACTGTGGTCAGTAGAGCTTTCTCACAGTCTGAGAATCTCAACTCGGGGCCTGCCATCGTCTTGCTGGCGTAGGCTACAACACGTTTGTCTCTGTCGTGTATTTGGTACAGACCTGCACTTATGCAATGAGCTGAGAAGCCCACTTCCAAGTAAAACTCCTTGTTGTAGTCTGGGTAGGCTAAACATGGGGCTGACTTGATCCTGTTTATAAGAGCGTCCATTGCCTGCTGCTGTTTGTCAGTCCAGACAAATGGAACGTCTTTCTTTAGGAGTCCAGTCAGTGGCTTTGCAAGGTCCGCATAGTTCTCTATGAACTGGTTCGAGTAGTTACACACGCCAAGAAAACTTTGTAGTTCTTTGAGATTGGTGGGGACTTTGAGATTGTCAAGGCCTTGGGTGCGAGTCAGCTGTGGTTGTACTCCGTCTGGACCTACAAGTAGGCCAACGTAGTCCACCTTGGTTCTGCACCACTGGCATTTCGACAGTGATATTTTAGCACCAGCCGTTGTTAGCTGATTCAGAACGTGGTCGATCTCAGCCAAATGTGAGTCCAGTGTTGGCTGCCTCAAAAGGACATCGTCCACATAAATCAGTGTCCCACGCTCGTGGGCGTCTGGACATGCTTTGTTGTGGCATTATATTCAAAAATATTAGAGGCTGTAATTGCTGCCAAAGATGGACCAACAAAATATTTAGCAAAGGCTGTGAATACTTACTTAAATGCAGCCCTAATAGCATTTTGTACTTTGCAGTTTTAACATGCAGTTATTTATGATTTGACAACCACGGTGGCACAACTGGTAGAGCTGCTGCCTCTCAGCGAGAAGGTTGCCAGTTCAAATCCCGGTCCGGGGGCCTTTCTGGGTGGAGTTTGCATGTTCTCCCCGTGCATGCGTGGGTTTCCTCCGGGTACTCCGGTTTCCTCCCACAGACCAAAAAACATGCATGTTAGGCTGATTGGTGACTCTAAATTGACCCTAGGTGTGAGTGTGAGAGTGGATGGTTGTTTGGTGTGAGTGAGACAGGTCCCTCTTGTAAATGAGTCCCCGTGACTCAACGAGGCTAGCCTGTATAAATAAAGGTTGAATGAATGAATGAATGAAAAAATGTGATTACTTAGTTTTCTATATTTAATAAGTTTGCAAAGATCTAAAAAAAAATTCATATTGTCATAATGGGGTATTGTGTGAGTAGTTTTGAGGAAAGAGATTACTTAAATATAGTTTGGAATAAGGCTGTAAATAACAAAATGTGTAAAAAGTGAAGTGCTGTGAATACTTTCCAAATGGACCAGATGGTATGCATGCTGGTAAATGCATGCTGGAGTTCAAGCTTTGTAAACAGTGTCTTCATGGAGCTGTTCAAAGATGGAGTCGATCAAAGGGAGAGGATACTTTTTCTTGACTGAATTGGTTAATTCACCTATAAGCAACACAAGGGCTGAGGGTCTTGTTCTTTTCTACAATGAAAAATCCAGCTCCCAAAAGAGAAGTGAAAGGACGAATGATGCCGGAAGCTGAAGGTTCCTCTATGCATTTCTTCATAGTCTACTTCACAGGGCTTGAGAGATTGTATACCTTATTGGAAGGTAATAGTGCCTCTGGAAGGAGTTCTATGGTGCAGTCATATGGGTGGTGAGATGGAAGGGAGAGATTGATGTGTTCTAAAGGTCAGGACCAGATTGTGATCATTAGAAGGGATCTTGGTGTGATGATGTTTTTTTTAGGTGGATCCAATTCTTGAGCACAAGGGGTAACTGTTGAATGAAGACAGTTTTTGAGATAAGTATTGCTCCAACTGTCCAAACCTCTTGTCAACCCAACTCATCATGGGATTATGTTTCCTTAACCATAGATAATTAAGGATTATATGAGATGTGGAAGAAGAAAAAAAAACTCACTCTCCTCATTGTGGTTTCCCAAAACCACAATGTGGATGGAGTTAGTCTTGTGAATGATAGTAATCAGGGGTTTCCCTGCAAGGGCAGCTACAGTTACCGGGGTATGTCAGTTTTCAAA
>JBBPBX010015807.1:0-30935 GCA_038048925.1 Garcialebias charrua
TATATATATATATATATATATATACAGTATATATATATATATATATATATATATATATATATATATGTAAGTATAAAACACACTTACAGTATGTCAGAACACAACCTGTCCCTGCATAACATTTTCCACATGTGAATCTGTTACAAGAGCCATCAGCCAAGCCAATTAGATTGGAATGTTTGCCATTCATTCCCAAACAATGGACACAAGTCCCCCAGCATATCCCCCCCAAATGCATTCTCCTACTACAAAAGCCATCAGAAGGAAAAAGTCTCCAGGCATGCTTACTCAAGGATTACAAATTCCTAAAAAAAAAAGAGCCATTTGGCTAGGCTCTGGTAAAGATTGTACTGATTTTAATATCCTGGGATTTCCAGTGTTAAAATTGAATAGTTATCATTTGATACTATTTATATCATGTGATTCTTGATCTGCCATTGTGTATCTGTTCCTCCTCCTTGTTATTACTAAACCCAACTGGTTAAAGTAGATACTACTTGTCCTGAGCCTGGTTCTGCTAAAGGTTTCTTCCTCATGAGGGAGTTTTTCCTTACCACTGTCACCCTCAGATAATGGAAAAACAAATAGTATAAATATGCAAACATATTACATTTTGCAAGCATGATGTCACCCCTCTGCCTCATATGAGCTGCAACTGAATTCTTAAGAGAAAAATTACAATAAAACTGATACCAGACAGAAGCATCAATGATGACAATCATCTTCATCAACAATTCTTTCTTTCTACCTATTGACTGCAGTTCCAGTAATTTCTTTAAAAATTGTTTCCAAACCCATTCTAAATCTAATGTAGGGTGAGGGTTTGCTTAACATGAATCAAATATTTTTATACAAAGCTTTTGCAGTGTTCTGAAGTAGTGTATGCCATCTGTGTTTTAGATAAACTGAATCAGTTCCTCCAAATCCGAGGCCATGGTCTTGAGCCGGAAAAGGGTAACATGCCTTCTCCGGGTCGGGGAGGAGGTCCTGCCCCAAGTGGAGGAGTTTAAGTATCTCGGGGTCTTGTTCACGAATGAGGGAAAACTGGAGCGTGAGATCGATAGGCGGATAGGTGCAGCGTCCGCAGTGAAGCGGGCGCTGTACCGGTCTGTCGTGGTGAAGAGAGAGCTGAGTCAAAAGGCAAAGCTCTCAATTTACCGATCGATCTACGTTCCCACCCTCATCTATGGTCATGAGCTTTGGGTTATGACCGAAAGAACAAGATCTCGGATACAAGCGGCTGAAATGAGTTTTCTCCGCAGGGTGTCTGGACTCTCCCTTAGAGATAGGGTGAGAAGCTCAGTCATCCGGGAGGGACTCGGAGTAGAGCCGCTGCTTCTCCACATCGAGAGGAGCCAGTTGAGGTGGCTCGGGCATCTGGTTAGGATGCCTCCTGGACGCCTCCCTGGTGAGGTGTTCCGGGCATGTCCCACCGGGAGGAGACCCAGAGGAAGACCCAGGACACGCTGGAGGGACTATGTTTCTTGGCTGGCCTGGGAACGCCTTGGGCTTCCCCCAGAGGAGCTGCTCCAAGTGGCTGGGGAGAGAGAAGTCTAGGCCTCCCTACTTAGGCTGCTACCCCCGTGACCCGACACCGGATAAGCGGAAGAAAATGGATGGATGGATGGATGAATTTTTTTAATATTATGGTCTTTACATTTGTTCATCACAGGCAACCGGGGGAATGCTAAATGTAAGTGTGAAGACACAGAGGTTTGTGCAGTTGAAAGACACATGATGAATTTCATCCACACATGCAAGGTACCTCAGAAAATACACTGCCTTCAGTGCATCAAGGCAGAACCAAATGCACTCAAGGACAGAAACTGGACTGGGGTAAAAAATTACGTCCGAAACCGGATCATTGCCTTGAAGAGAATGGCTTGTGCCAAAGATTAATTAGTCATATGCTGGTGAAGATTCTCAGTCGTCCAGGACATGATAAAATCAAAAAAGGCGTTCAATACAGAACAACTGGACTTTATTTGTAACAAACAAGACGTTTCGCTTCTCATCCGAAAAGCTTTATCAATTGAGTTTAGCAGACAGTCAGGGGAAGCAGTTATAACAGGACAAGCCATTGACACGCACCAACATATTTAAATTGGAAACTAACACCCCCACATACTTGGGATAACACGTACCTGTGACCCATTCAAAGTTCAGTGTGTGAAAACAGAGCTTACAGAACACACACACACATCCTACTGTATGTGAAATGACAAGTCACACTTCACCCATTGATAGCAGGGACCTGTCAAAGTCTTTGTTGGTCTAATTCACAAACAAAGCTCCTCTGTTCTCATCAGGTGTGAGACGCCTGGGAACCAGACCCAGGGCCGCGCCATAAGTTTTTGAAAGTTGAAATCTTAGACCTCCTCCTCTGTTTAACGATGGTTTCTCTCTTTTTACATAAATCGCCTCCTTCACACCTCTCTCAAACCACCTGTGTTCTCGGTCCAGAATATGTACATTTTGGTCCTCAAAAGAGTGTCCCTTGTCTGTGAGGTGGAGGTGAACAGCTGAGTTTTGTCCAGAGGAGGAGGCTCTCCTATGTTCAGACATTCTTCTGTGGATGGGCTGTTTCGTTTCTCCAATGTATAAGTCTGGACAGTCCTCGTTGCACTGGACTGCATAAACAGAGTGGTGTAGTTTATGCAGTCCAGTGCAGCGAGGACTGTCCAGACTTATACATTGGAGAAACGATCTGGGCAAGCTTGATGCTGTTGGAAAGGTCTTTTTAAGATGAAAAGAATGAGCCCAAGCTCGTCTTGATGACCCCTTCCTCGGCCCCACAATTAACCCGCAAACTTGGAGCTGTAGGCCCATTGACTTACATTGCCCATTGACTTACATTGCGTTTAGGTCTGTGTTCATGGGGCTGCCACGGGCCACAGGAATAGACCAGAGCCACATAACTATAGAATCTGGTAGAGAGGCTTGTGCTTAAGAGATCCTGTGAATTTGGTGGTGCTAGGTCAAAGTTAAGGTACCTTAATTAACTTTTGAACAAACGGAGGCCTGTGGACAATTCCCACCCGTTTTTTTACACCTTCTGCAGCCTGTATCTCCGTGAAGGAAGCAAGGAACTGCAACAAATTTGCTGGAGATGTAGATCAGGATAGGCCGCATCTACCCTGAAAGTTTGGCCTTCCTACGTGCACCGTAAGACCCCCAAACCACCCCGCAAAGGCCGGTCAGGTGTGTTTTTTGTGAAAAATAGGGTTAAAGAAGAAAATTCATAACTCAGGACCCAGAAGTCCTGGACACTCCAGATTTGAATCACATGTATATGGAGTAAGCCCTAAAAGAGTGTGAAAGTTTTGTGCACGTACGTGCACGGGAAGGGGTCCAAATTTACAAAATATGTTCAGAAAAGGCAGTTTTTGGGGGCCAAAAGTGTTTAAGTTCCTAACTCGGGGCCGAAAGCGGTTAGGGACCCCAGATTTGAGGTGTCAACATTGGGGGGAGGGTGGAACACATCCATCTTGTCTTTTTTTCATAACTGTTTTTTCATGTTTCCAGCCTGTGGTCACAAATGGGGTATGGTTTGAATTCCAACAGAGTGTTTTGCAAGGTTCTGATGACTATCCCAATTCATTTTTTTTAGAAAAGTGCTAGGAGGTTGATTTTTGAGTATGTTGATCTCGGGCTCAAGACGAAAGCGGGGGACTTGGTCCCGTGCGCCTCGGGCCCTTGGGTCCCCCGTAGCGGCCCCCCAAAAGCTGGAAAAACCCTAAAAATCTAGGGTTGACATTTTTTGAACCGTCGGTCCGATTTCCACCAAACATACATGGATCTTCACGTCTCGGGGCCCTCTTTAACATATGTCAGAGCCAGGGGCCTGGGACCCCTACGGGGCCATCTTTTTTCAGGGGCCACGTTGAGCAACGGGACCAAGACGGTTGGGTTCGGGGTGTAAAACTATGTGTGCTTATCTATTTTGATGGTAATATTTGTGTTTCGGGGGTCCCTGGAACATAGCAGTCCGGTGCCGGACTGTTTTGTATGCGACACAAATGTAATAAATCCCCCTTTTTCATCCCTGATCTGGCTTTTTCTTTAGTTTTTTTGCCAAAAGTCAGTGATTGATTTCTCTTCCGTCGACTCCATGACTGAAATGATGAGAAATGAACAAATTTGTCACGAGCGAATTAAACTCGGGTCCATCGTGGCTGCGGGAGGTTCTGCAGATTTTCTGGTGTGCTGGTCTGATGTGTGGGCTGCACGACCAGCGCTCCATTTTTTTAGGACTTTTAAATAACATATAAACACAGAACACCGCTGTGGCTGCTGCTGCCAGCTTGCGCCTCCCCCGATCTGTCAATCAAATCAGTAGGCATGTCTACAAATGACAATCAGCAACCTCAATTTGTCCCGTAGGTAAACGCTCTGCGCTGCAGCTGCTCAAATGATGTCAAGAATTTGGTGCGAAAATGCGAGAATGAACGTGAGAACGTATGCTAAGGTATGGGGATGAACTGGCTACGTACAGTACATGCCTACGGACACGCGTACAGATGTACGCAGAGCTATGTGTGAACCTTTAGTTTATCTGTTTTCAGTTTGTATGCTGAGCACAAACTATTTGCCTACAATGATGAGGCAGCAAACTTATCGATCTGACTGAGTAAACTTTAGGACTAACTAAATGTACTTATCTTCTGGCAGAATAATATATTCAGCAACCAGTAGTAAATGCATGGTCTATCTATGCTCTACACATAAACATTTGCATAGTAACATGGACACCAGCTGAGAATAAAATGACAAACTTTATTAACAAAATGGTGTCATCCAAAAATCCATCCATCCATCCATCCATCCATCCAGCCAAGATGGTGTAGTGGTTAGGGCGTTTGACTTGGGACCCGAAGGACGCGGGTTCGCGTCCCGGCCACTACACATCTTGGGGTGTCTATGAGTGCACACCTATTTCTCCAGCTCCCCGAGCGCCTTCTATGGCTGCTCACTGCACCGCCTGGTAGGTGGTTGGGTTAAATGCAGAGACGAATTTCGTCTGTGTATGGGAAACATACGCAGATGAGATTAGACAATTATTATTTTCTTCCGCTTATCCGGGGTCGGGTCGCGGGGGTAGCAGCCTAAGTAGGGAGGCCCAGACTTCCCTCTCCCCAGCCACTTGGAGCAGCTCCTCTGGGGGAATCCCAAGGCGTTCCCAGGCCAGCCGAGAAACATAGTCCCTCCAGCGTGTCCTGGGTCTTCCTCTGGGTCTCCTCCCGGTGGGACATGCCCGGAACACCTCACCAGGGAGGCGTCCAGGAGGCATCCTAACCAGATGCCCGAGCCACCTCAACTGGCTCCTCTCGATGTGGAGAAGCAGCGGCTCTACTCCGAGTCCCTCCCGGATGACTGAGCTTCTCACCCTATCTCTAGTGGAGAAAACTAATTTCAGCCGCTTGTATCCGAGATCTTGTTCTTTCGGTCATAACCCAGAGCTCATGACCATAGATGAGGGTGGGAACGTAGATCGATCGGTAAATTGAGAGCTTCGCCTTTTGACTCAGCTCTCTCTTCACCACGACAGACCGGTACAGCACCCGCTTCACTGCGGACGTTGCACCTATCCGCCTATCGATCTCACGCTCCAGTTTTCCCTCATTCGTGAACAAGACCCCGAGATACTTAAACTCCTCCACTTGGGGCAAGGCCTCCTCCCTGACCCGGAGAAGGCATGCTACCCTTTTCCGGCTCAAGACCATGGCCTCGGATTTGGAGGAACTGATCCTCAACCCGGCCGCATCACATTCAGCTGCAAACTGCTCCAGCGAAAGCTGTAGATCACGAGCTGATGAAGCCAATAGGATCATCATCTGCAAAACATGTGTGGAACATCATCTGCAAAAAACAGAGAAGCGATTCTAAGGCCACCAAAACGGATCCTCTTAACACCTTGGCTACGCCTAGAAATTCTGTCCATAAAAGTTATGAACATAATCGGTGACAAAGGGCAACCTTGGCGGAGTCCAACTCTCACCGGAAATGAGCCTGACTTACTGCTAGCGATACGGACCATGCTCTGACACCGGTCGTACAGGGACCTAACAGCCCATATCAAAGGGCCTGGTACCCCATACTCCCGGAGTACCCCGGAGCCCTGGTCCAAAACCGAGTGAAGAAATATGTTCATAAAAAAAGCTACATACTGAAGCTTTAATAAAGCATGAATAGTCTTCACTTTAGAAGGGTTCACAAATACACTTAAGTAACTACTAGCAACTGCCTTAATTATTGATGCATTGCAGGATTAATAGATAGTGAATTCAAACATTATTTAACAATTAGTACGCATTTAGTACATGTGGTGAAAGCACATTAATTTGTGCATTTACAAATATAGATAGCATAGTTAATTCATGAGTTATTAAGCATGAATAAACATTGAGTACGTAGGTTTTGGAACTCATTATTCTTTATGTATAAAGCGTTAATATGTGTGTTAATTAATAGTGTATTAAGTGTGAATCATCCTTAATTAATGATGTTTTCAATGTTAATTAAGTGTTTATTAATGCTTAAATAAGGCTAAATAATGTGTAGTTATTATAAAGTGTTACCGATAAATCCTTCACGTTTACTTTTTTTTTTTGATTAAGTGAAACCTGCGCGTTGCCCAAACGTCTACCCAACTGGAACACCCACTGACCCAAGGGCGTAACTTTAGGTCTAACATTGGGGAGGTTATGCTCTCTACCTATTTATTTATCGAATAAATAACTTTTTTTTAATGATTCAGGATATTTTAGGGTTAAAATATATTGTAATGCTTTTACTGTGATTTACTGTGATTTACTTAACTTTCCTGTTTTCTCTGTATTTATTCTGCTCCTTTTTTGTTCCACATAGGTTCAACAAGTAAGAAAAAAACTCACTATTTTTCTGCATTTTTTTCAGCCATAACACATATTTTACATTTTTAAGATTTATTATATAATTTACTATAATGTTGTACTCTTGTGTTCTCTTGTTACTTATGCAAAAGAGAAAATTGCTGTGAAAGGGTGTTTAAAAGCTACTATTTTTCATGATGGTATTTCTACTGAAGGTACTCTTATTGTTGTTCAGTCAGGTGCTGCTCTGCTGGGTTTAGATTTATTCCAAGCATTACAAATGAAGCTTGAGGGACGACAAATTGCTACTGCTAATGCTACTGCTCCTACCTCTGTGGTTCAACCAGCTTTAACAAATACTTTGCAAACAGACTGCTTTAACAAAAAAAAGAGAGGGGAAAAAATAGTTCGTCGGAGGAGGGGAGGTCAGAAGACCTGGTATCTCTGCTTGGATCAAAAAAGAGAGAAAGAAAAAATATTCAGTGGAGGAGGGGATTAAGGCCAGGAAACCAGGTATCTTGCAAAAGCAAGAAGTGTTGGCAGTAGCTGGAGGAGCACTCTCTTAAGGAGCACTCTCTTAAAGGTAAGAAAGGCAGATTGACAATCACATGTTTTGCCTCATTTGTCTATGTAATGAAAGAAGCTTGGTTAAGAGTTGATTAAATGGTAGTTTCTCTGAATGTGTGCAAGTCAGTGGCGGTTCTAGACCAGTTGTACTGGTGGGGCCTAGCTGGGGCCAGAGGTTTTGTCAAAGGGGCACGTTCATGTCGGAGAAAAAGACAGATTTGAAATCTTACTTAAGAAAATGGATGGATGGATGTGTCGTTATGATTACCGTATTTTCCGGTGTATAGGTCACACCTTTTTATGGTTTTTTTCAAGGCCTACGACCTATACACCGGTGCGACCTATATATGGCTTGTTTATCACTTTCGGTGAAACAAATTTTTAAATCCAGCTCATTTCACAATTACGTTCATTTATTAAGGAAAAGTTCAGCTCAGACATATATTTGCTATAATTTTTATCAAAATAATTGTTTTTAAGTGTTAATCTTCTTAAAAGCCTTGCTGTGTGCTCCTGTGGCAGACATTTGCAGCACGGTGGCACAACTGGTAGAGCTGCTGCCTCTCAGCGAGAAGGTTGCCGGTTCAAATCCCGGTCCGGGGGCCTTTCTGGGTGGAGTTTGCATGTTCTCCCCGTGCATGCGTGGGTTTCCTCCGGGTACTCCGGTTTCCTCCCACAGACCAAAAAACATGCATGTTAGGCTGATTGGTGACTCTAAATTGACCCTAGGTGTGAGAGTGGATGGTTGTTTGGTGTGAGTGAGACAGGTCCCTCTTGTAAATGAGTCCCCGTGACTCAACGAGGCTAGCCTGTATAAATAAAGGTTGAATGAATGAATGCAGCAGAGCTAAACGTAGGTGCGACCTATACACCAGTGCGACCTATCTAGGGATTTTTCTAATCTATTAGTGATAATTGGACAATGCGACCTATACACAGGTGCGACCTATACACCAGTGCGACCTATCTAGGGAATTTTTCCAATCTATTAGTGATAATTGGACAATGCGACCTATACACAGGTGCGACCTATACACCAGAAAATACTGTAATTAAAGTAGGTCTGTTTTTAAGTTGTTCTTTTTTGTTTCCAGAAAATCTCAGTACCTGACGTGACAAAGCAGACTGATTATATCAATGAGCACATTCAGGTAGATACAATGAATTCATAATGTTCATTATCTCATAGCTTTGGGTTGCAGGGCCAAAGAATACTAGAACCCTCTATATATTTACAAATATATGGTGAAAAAATATCCTACAGTATAAAAATTAAATGTTTATTGTAACTTGTTGAAAACAGATCTTAAATTTCAGTACTCTTATATCAGATTAGGTCAGTTTTCTCTCTTAAGTTTAAAATTAAATTTGTGTTTGCAAAGTCCCCAAAAGTAGGTAATATTGTTCCATAATGCTGAATAAAAGCATATCTGTTTTAAGTTGTTCTTGTTTGTTTACAGAAAATCTCAGTACCTGATGTAACAAAGCACACTAGTGATTGAATGTGACTATAATTTATTAAAGTTTTATTTTTTTTGTTAAATTTAATGCACAGCATTACAAGGCAAATGTTTTGAAATTATACTACATTTTCAATGAACTAAGGTAAAATTTATGATTACAATTATCTTGCTTTGCAGATGGTAGTGATGGCATAAAAACACATTGGGCCTCATTCATGAAACTGTTCGTATTCCTATCCTAAATTTCTCCTACTTTTGTTCTTACGAAGCGTTCGTAAGAACATGCCACGTCAGATCCAACAAAGCCTTCTATCCACAGGAAAAGCGTGTAAACGGGCTGCTTAAAGTTGATGGATCCCACCTGTTCTAAACAGCAGCGCGTGCACGCGTGAGCTTATTTACATGATTCCCACCCCTCAAAACACCATATAAGGNCGTACGTGCATTTATTAAGGAAAAGTTCAGCTCAGACACATCTTTGCTATAATTTTCAGCAAACAAATAATTGTTTTTAAGTGTTAATCTGCGTAACATGCGCGACGCGTCAGCGGTGACGCATAATAGATACGACGTATACGGAGGTGTGACACATTTATGGATTTTTCCACTTTATTGGACATAATTGGACTAATGCGACTTATGGGGCGGAGCGACTTAAAGGCCGGAAAATACGGTACCTGTATAAAGGTTACGGTAAATAAAAATAAATAAATATTTAAGGTTTTTGCAAAGTGACCTCTTTGCATTTTATTAGACTTACATAACTGAAGTAGGGGTATAGGGATCAACCCAAATATAGTTTAAAGCCAGGATCTCCTCATGCCTTCAACTACGAAAGAGCTTTTTTTATCTTTTAGATTTGCCATGTCCCGACAACCAAACTTGTTGACAGTTTGTAGACTAGCGTGATGGATATTTGAATTTGTTTCTACTTTCAGTTTCTCGCTTTTGTTCAAGTGATATTCTGCATCAGAGTGGGTGGGTAACATCAAATGTAAACATTAAACAAACATGACAAAACAAATATGTCAGATAATATTTTGGTTCACTCTTGATTGCACAACTTGAGAATTGATGCGCACATGCTAACATGCGCAGCATCCATAGTTACTTCTGTGAACACAGCACGCTGCTGTGACATCACACCTTCTGCACATGCAGGTCTGTTCACAATGGCGTTTGGTGGCAGTCACTTTTTTATTTTAGTGAACAACCGCGCACAAAAAGCTAAACGGAGCATTAAGACCAACAATGGGATTGTATTCTTATAAGAAAGCTGTCAAGTTAAGAAGCAACTACGGTAGTTCATGGTAATCTGTCTACCTCTGGACAAGAGTAAAAAATGGTGATGGAGTATTAAGACCTGCAGTGTGTACGTTACCCAAGTTATTTTGACATAAAATTGCATAATTATATGTTGTCATAATTCTGAGACTGTCTCCTAATTATAAGATGCTAAATAATTTTTAGATAGTGTCAATAGTATTAAAAAATATATAGATGCCAAGTCATAATTATGACCTACACCATCTTTTTTCCACTGAGTGGCAGAAATGGGCTTCCATTAGGGATGCAGGGGAAAAAAATCGATTTTAAAAAAAAGAATCTAGATTCTTAGTCCTGGCGATTCAGAATCGATTCTAAAAGCCCCAAAATCGATGTATTTTTTTACATTAAAACTCAAAAGATAAAGAAAATAAAACCAGATCTCATAGTATATGAAAGAATACATACAAATGAAAGGTGGCAGAAAGAAGAAGAAATCTTATTTTATCTGCCCCTTTTTTCAAAAACAAAACAAGTTCAAACAATCAATTCAAACAATAATCTTCTATAAGTAACAGAGCAAAAAGCTAACCTAATACTGGTTATTTAAGTTACAGAATTTAATGCATTCCTGTATTATTTGTTCCTATTTTTGGTATAAATATCAAACGATGCAAAAAATTTGATACAATAAGGAACCTAAAATTATTGTTTTAAATAAATGTTCCATTTGTTTACATTGTTGTTTATTCTTTTCAGCTTGTCAGTTACAAAACTGAAACTAAATTTCTGACCATTTTAATAGAAAAATCGTTTCTGAATCGAAAAATCGATTTTGAATCGAATCGTGACACCAAAAATCGGAATCGAATCGATTCTACAGACACAGAGATTCGCACCCCTAGCTTCCATACAGGTGTTGCTTTGATTTCTGAATATTGGTTTAAATGTTTTCTAATTCATAACCTTGTTTCCATATTTATCAGAACACCTGTGAAAATCATACTATGTACCTTTAAAAACTTTATTTCAAAATAGCTGTTAAAATGTAATTTTTCTGTTTTTAATTTAAAATTTTATGCTTCTAACAATTTCCATAGTATTAAATGCTTGTTTGGAGGTTGGCGACATGATCGCTGGTTCGAATCCTGGCTGGGGGCCTCCCTGGATGGAGCCTACATGTTCTCTCTGTGGGTTTTCTCCAGTCTCCTCTCACAGATCAAAAACGTGCATGTTAGGCTGATTGGAAATTGTCCCTAGGTGAGTGAATGTTTGTTTGTCTCGTTTGTCTCCATGCGTCTCTGTGATGGACTGGAGACCTGTCCAGGGTGTACCTTGTCTTCCGTACAGTGAACACCAGATATGGGCACCAGTGACCCCTGCAACCCCAACAGGAAGCAGGTAAAGATGATGGATGGATCGATGTTTGGGGGTTAATGTGATTCAAACTGAGTTTTTGTAAAAATAAAATAAAAGTGCTTACAGCTGAACTAGGTGATCGCTTTTGTAAATTCTTTCAATTTAGTCGCCGTTTCTTTCAGAAGAACTTCATTTTTCTCTTTCAACCTCTTTCGGTGTCTGTGATTCCATCATTCTCCCTCTGTTTACATCCAGAGATCAATATTTGTCACGAGCACCTCATCAACGTTTGCATATAAACAAAAGACTTGTAATTGTTATCAACCAAACATGACTCAGTTGATTTCACTCATCTAAAACAAGCTACAGTATGTTGTCGACTTTTGGGAGTGAATGTAGTGGTCATTTTGAAAGCTGCAGACCAAGGCCTGCTGAACACTCCTAGTTCCCCTAATTTCCCCAAGACCAAATGAGCCCATTCAGAAAAACACGCTACATGTATTTGTATTAAGTTGTTTCCTCTTTTTGAATCCCTTTAAAAACATCAGATGCATTTTATTTTTTATGTACTTATTTGGTCTTTTCAAATATATATTTTTAGCAAATGTTTTCAAATAAATCCTAAAGTTTAAAAAAATCATGGTGACAAAAAAAAATAGAAACAAAAAATGAAACTGTCAAAATTGTAGCATTTATTTTGTATTTTACAGTACAAAAATTAACTTTGAATATGACTGCATCTGATCTGACCCAAAAAAAAGAGGCAAGTTCCTGAATACATGCTGTAGTGACACAAAGACACACAGACAGCATCAATTTTCTATTTGCACTACAAAAAGAAAAAATAAATCATAATCTGGATGACTTCAATGTTTATTCTGTCAATAATGTTTAAACATAGGGTTGATATCCCAATGTCCCCTGACAACACATGAGATCAGTAAGATCAGTCATGCATCACAGAAACCTGAGAGGTCTACCTTGAGACAGGTGTGGCAGATTTAAGCAGTTACACAATGTACAAAACAAACCAACGAGAGTCTGTTATTTTATTTCCCACGATCACCGCTTCAGTTCAAGGCTTTATTTCTCATCAACACATTAACATCGTTGTGGATCTAACCCGGTCTGAATGAACGTGGGTTAGAGTTCGTAGGAATAATTTACTCATCAACCCCTTCGTCTTCCTCCTCCTCCTCCTCCGGTTTCGTGTCCACCTCGCTCGTGTCTGAGAACTCGTGCAGCAGGACGTACTCACGGCTGCTGAAGCCAAACTTGAGAACATCTTTCTCTTTGAGCTCATAGTAACGCTGGGGCTCGATCCGCTGGTTGTTCAGGTAGGTGCCATTGCCAGAACCGAGGTCAATGATGTAAGGCCGAACCCTGCGGCCAGTGGTGCCGTCTGCTTTTGTATACTCCACCAGTCTGAAGACAGACAGAATGGGGAATCTTTACTAATTTTGTTACATGGCAACAAAAAAAAAGTTAGATTACAACATAAAGGGATGGTTAGCATTGGGTAGAAAAATATTAACTCAAGTTTACAATACAGTACAGTAGTCCCTCGTGTATCCCAGGGGTTACATTCAGTTCTGGCTCTGACTGGACCAAGGTCCATCCACTGAGCGCCAAAATCACTATGAATACTGTAAGGGCCGAACTTTTTCAGATCAAATCAAAAATATCCCTCCAGCAGAAAGCAACTTTGCCTTCTGGGTAATGTAGTCCTTTAGACTGGTGATGCAGTGTAGGCTTATTGGAGAGAAAACTACAAAAATGGCGGCATTTTTTTGTGGTCGTATACAATCTTTCAGTACAGGTAGTTCTCGACTTCTGGCAGTCTCGACTTACGGCGATTCGACTTTACGAATGCGTCCCATTCAAAACCATTGCTTCTAGTTACGCCGTTTATGCGCCTTTAAATTTACAGGAGGGGAGAGAGCACTCGGTGGAGGGAGGGGGAGTAGCTTCAGTGGAAATTTACTACAGACCGCATGGTTTGGGGCAGACCGGAGCAGACAGAGCAGAGGAGGTTAGGAGCTGTGGACTGAGTGAAGCAGCTGGAAGCTGCAGAACTTGGAGGAGCGAGAGCTAACATGCTAACAGACATTGCTGTAAACGCTGTGGACTGCGTGAAGCAGCTGGAAGCTGCAAAACTCGGAGGTACAACGAGCTAACATGCTAACAGATGGAGACCAGCATACCAGTAGGTAATTAACTCTTTTTTCTTCATTATGGCTCCTAAATGTATGTGGTTTTTGATAATTATGTAATGTGTTAGGATAGGCCAAGTGCTTGGTAAAATAAAGTACTGTACATATGAGGTGCCGTTTGGATGTATTTTCCGACTTACGGCGATTTCCAACATGCGAACAGCCGTAGGAACGGAACTCGTTCGTAAGTCGGGGACTCCCTGTACTGTACTTTGTAAAATGGCAAAAGAGCAAGTCCACAAAGGTCGAACCGCGAAGTAGCGAGGGACTACTGTACTTCTAAAACACAGCATATTGTAGACACCCGCATCACCTACCTGTACTGGAATACTGCATGCTGCTTGGAGCACGATGGGTGGTCGATAGGGATATCAGCTATTTTTCTCTGTCGTCCCATTAAATAGGCACTCTGTCTGTGAACGTACATGACAGGAAGGGGTTCATCATTTTTAAAAGGGTACAATCTCCACCTGCGCTTTGGGATGCGAGCCTCTGGCGGCTCGTTGTACTTGATCACCACCCCTCGGAACGTGTTGGTATCTTCCGTGAGCGCCCCTGACAGTTCAAAGTTGGGCTTCTCTTTCTCTGCATCAGGACCTCTTGGGTCACTGCTCTCTCCTTCAGACCGTCCAAAATTTTGTTCCTCGTTTTCCTCTTGCCGCTGACGATTTTCCCTGCGTCTCTCGTTGTGTTGCTGTCGTTCAGCGTGTTGAGAGGCAAATAGGTTTTGTTCACGATGCCGTTCTTCACCGCGATCTCTGTCATGTGACCGGTCTGTTTCCCACCTGCTCCGTCGCTCATCTGGCTGCTCGTTCCTCCGCCTCCGCTCATCACGTCTAGCCCTGTGCTCATCCCGTTCCTGACAATTGGAAAACCAAACGAAAACATGACTGAAAGTTGAGACAGGTTAGTTATACTGCAATTTTACATTCTAATCACCTGCTTTATTCTGACATCACTGCTACGATGAGGACTGTGATTTTTTCTGTTTTTTGGAGATCTGCTGCTCCGTCTAACAGGAGAGGTCTCTCTTCTGCCTGGTGAGTGGTCCCTCGACCTGACTGGTGACCTACATGAAGAGCAAAAGAGACTCTTAAGCAATTATAAACAAGAAATAAATATTTGAATTAGAATACAACTACAGGTAGTCCTCGACTTTCGACGTTTCGGGGTTATGACACGCATCGCCATTAAAAAAATAAATATATTTTTTAGAAAAAATTCATTTTGAAGCCGATTTACGCAGTTTCCGGTTTTGCTAGCTGCGGAGGCTACAACTGCCTGTACTCTCTAAAAAAGCTAAGTCTGGTCCTCTGGACATTCAAAAAACAAAACAAAACTTGTTGGAGCAAGCTGGACAGGCAGCAACTGTGGAAAAGTAGCTGTTTTATGGACAGCGGTTTTACAACGTAAACGAATGCAGAATCCGGAGGAGGGAGGGAGGAACTGAGGAAATGGCTTCACCAGCAGTCCAGAGTAGAAATTTTTATTTTTTTCACTTCATTATGGCTCTGAAATGTATGTGTTTTTTGATAATTATGTAGGGTACTGTGTTAGGATAGGCTAAGTGCTTGGTAAAATACAGTACTGTACGTATAAGGTGCAGTTTGGACGTATGTTTCGAGTTACGTCGAAATTCGAGTTACGACGTAGCGTAGGAACGGATCGTCGTCGTAACTCGAGGACTACCTGTACTGTGGAATTTAAAGAAGGGCTGAAGAAATAAACAGACTTCTCTAAAAATCACAAAATAGACTTTCTGCACTGAAAACTCTTCGTGAAAAGTTAAATTACACTTAGCACTTGATAATGGCTGCAGGGCTGTCTGCTGTCACAGATTTTATTCATAACCTTTATGGACAGAATTTCTCGGTGCACCTGCCACAAGTGTTGAAGCATCTTGGGGTTTTGTTCACAAGTGAGAGAAAAAGCATGAGATCGACAGATGGGTTATTCAATACGCCAGTTCAATGTGGTGAGGAGAGAGCTGAGCTGCAAGGAGAAACTCACTGTTTACTGGTCAGGGTAGGGACACAAACTTTGGGTAGTGACTGAAAGAACGAGACTGAAGATACAAGTGGTCAAAAAGAGTTTGCTCCTCAGGTTAGCAAGATTTTCTTAGAGATAGGATGAGAAGCTCAGTTATCTGGGAAAGACTAAGTAAAGCTGCTGATCCTCATCATTGAGGAGCCAGCTGAGGTGGTTCAGGTACAGATGCCCCCTAGATGCATTATAAGGTAGATTTTGCAGGCATGTCCAACTTGGAGGAACCCTGAGAAAGACCCAAGACATGCTGAAGAGACTGTCACTCAACTGGCCTGTGAACACCTTGGAATCCTCTCAAAAGAGCTGGATGCAAAAAAAAGATGTCTGGGCCTCCCTGCTCAAGCTGCTGGCCCAGTGGCCCTACGACCCAACTACAGAACACCACAAGATTACTGGTATGTATGAATAGATGGGTGGACTTGTTAATGGAATAATAAACATGATTCATACTTTGACAGAACAGCAACAGGAATTCAAGTAACAGTGACACACAGCTACTTTTGTTGTACAGGTACTCAAGTCAGTTTATTGCATATCTGACGCATCCAAACAGCCACAAGAGGTAATCCAAAGTAAGCCACTTGTGGATTTTACAAATATGACAATATTTATTTTGAAGTGCCCCCTCTCTAAGTCTTGTACTTCAGTCTTGAACTGACAAAACATTGCCATCGTTTGTAGATTTTCAGGTAATTATTGTTCTGTTTGTATTACAAACACCAAACAATATTTGGAGGAATGGAACTTTTAATGTGGATGTCTATCTCTACATTATAACTAGGGGCACACAGATTTGTTGTATCAGCCTAACACAGTATCTGATAATGTCGACCATCATCCATCAGTCTGTCAGCCAATAGAATATAATCATCTTATAGATGTACAATAGCCAGTTTATCTAATGTGTCCTGGCTGAGTCAGATTGACTTAGCCCTAAAATGGACATTTTCCAAGGACAGTGTCCTTGGGTGTCCTGAAAGGCGCTTTTAAATAAAATGATTATTATTATTTACAGGTACTTCTACAGTATTTTGTGTTTCTCTAAAATAATTTGATGACCAAGTAAATACAGAAAATGCATTGGTACTGGCTAAGCAGTTGTTTTTTGCACATTTTGATATAAGTACCGGTACATATTGAATATTTAGCTATATTTCACATTAATAAAATCAGATCTCAAAGACAAAAGTATGAATGGCTGATACTGTATATCTCACAGCTATTCAGTTACTTATAACATACAGTACCAAGTATTTTAATACCGGTACATAATTTGTTTCTTGAGCCAGACTTTGGTGTAATATTTTGTGTTGGTTATGATAGCTTTCCAGAATGTCTTAAGGTTGTTCGAGTCTTTTTTTTTTCGGCTGTTTTTGTTTAGCACTATTTCTCTGTTCATAATTCCTTGTACCTTAAGTCATATTGTGCAAATAACTAAATGTAAGTAAATAAATAGCTTGGAGAAACACTGAAAGCAAAAACGACCTCGATACAAGTTACACAGTGTTGTATATTTGCTTAATTTGCTCTTAAAGCTAAAAAGAGAAGTCAGTAGTAGAAAATCACAGTCGACAGATCTCTGGACCTAGCTACATTTAAATACAACTAGCAAACAACAGCAACAGTTAACGTACAGTCTGAAAATATTTGATCGTACCATCGCCACGCTAAAAACATCATGTTCTTTACGGTAAATATTAAATTAAAAGTAAAAAAATTACATGATATCCCACCAGGACTGTTAAAGTCACAACATGTACGGTACCTGCTCGTTCTTCTCCTCTGCGGGCTGGAGTTGTCGACGGATCTCGACCTGGAACGGCGTGATCTTTGCGGCCTAGTGGGGCTCACTTTCTCCTGTTTTATCTTCACTTCCGGCTCCCGCATCGGAGATTCCCTCCTCCTGTGTCGCTTCTCTTTGGCCATTGTCCAATAAAATATATTTCAACCTCAACGTGTAATTCCCACACAAACACGGACAAAACAAAAAAATGTCTTCAAACGGTTACCAAACTTCTTACTGCGCTGGAACACGCACTTCCGCTTCCTATTGTTTGCTGGGAATTCATCTCCGGATAAAACTGTTCGCTTTAAACATTAGTTCCGCTTGACTCGGGGTATTTTCTTTTTTTAACACGTTTATCTTCCAAATACAACTGCGCATGTAATTATACGTAGAAAATCATCAAATTAAATACCAGGTAGATTTTTTGGTTATATTTTAAATTTTGCTGTTTTAAACGTGTTTTTTTTTTAAATCGAGATTCATGCCGACGATGTTACCATGACAACAAAAACAATCGACACAAACTTTTAAAGACCGCCGATGTTTTCGTTTTTGAGGGAAATCATTAGCATTTTTTTTACATTCAAAACGAAAAATACAATGATTCCACCAGCCGAAACTCTCTTGAAGTACGACAATCCAGTTTTGATAACAAAAACAAAGAGCAAATCACCGAAGGTAAGCAGTACTAGTTCATTTGACGGGTAATTCACGAGATTAACATGCGTTATAAAGTTACGGTAGTGAAAGTCTTATATCATTGCGTCTTTGTCACAACCTCTCATCCTGAGCAAGCCCCACTGGTAACAGTGGGAAGGAATAATTCCCTTAACAGTGAAAAAGTTCCAACAGAACCTATAGCTCAGGATGATCCACCTCGACTGGCTGGGGATAAAGAGATAAAGAATGATAATCAAAATGTCTGGTCCATGACCATGAGTACTTTCTATGAGGAAAGAAAAACAGCTGGAAATAAAGATGATGGAAATAACTGCAAATTGAAGTAGACATTGTCCAGAACATGCAAACTTACTATCAAACATTCAAGCATATTTTGTGAAAAGGAAAAGTTGTTATAATTTAAAAGGAATAGATATTTTTGTAAAACACAAGTAGAACAAATCGGGTCGGGTCAAGGGTCGTCTACAACTATAGTTTGAGGACGATGTAAAAAAAAGTGAAGCCATATTGTTTATATTTAAGAAAAATATTTTTTTTTAAACTATTTTGTTGAAAAGATACATAAGTTGATTAATATCTAATGAATTCTAAATGGTAAATTTGGATGAGTTATGTATTTTGCTGTATTATATATGGATTATTATTTGATGATGGATGATTATGTTTGAATTGATAGTTTGAATTGATTTTGTTAAGAGCAGATGCAAGAAAATTTTCTTCTGCTTCCTTTCGTTTGTTTTTTATTTTTAAATTGTCTTTGTGTTTTATAATGGAAATGAATAAAATTTATATATATATAAAAAATAAAAAAAACTCCACACACCTTCTTGAGAGGCAACAGTGCAGGTGACCAAAAGCTCTGACTTCTACAGTTCAAAACTCGAAGAATCATTAAACCTGCAAAAGGACGGCAAAGAGCGATGTGGGAAAAAAAATACGGAACAATAGATCTTTAAGATGGAGTTTTGTTGATGAGAGCTTTGTATATTGGAAGTTAACATTTTTAATTATGAATTGAATGCCATCTGAAGATAAATATTATGCATATATTATTATTATTATTATTACAGAGACGACATTTAAGAATGAGCTTTCAGTTGTCTGACAACCCTGCACCCGCTCCACCTTCTACACCAAAATCTGCCTCCGGCCAAGAGCTAGAGAACGAGGACGTCCTGCACACCATACTTCCACCCAGGTAAAGTGTCTGGATTTACAGTAAGTTCAAGTAGGGGTGCACCGATAAATCGGCTGGCCGACTTATCAGCCCAGATTTCCTTAATTTTGGGAAATCGGCCAATGCTTGCATGAGAAACCGATTTTACAGATTTCTTTAGTTTTAACAACAATTGTCTAAACTTCATTTATATTTCAGAGCACTACCTTGTGACCAGTTAAAACAAGTTTGTATTGTTTCTAGAATATTGTTCAAGGGTCTGTTTTTTTCAACAAAATAAGACTGAAATTTGAAGGCGCATTGTGACCTTACATCTAAGTGTTGCTTATAAAACAAAATCGGTATCGGCCAAAATCGGAATTGGCAGGTCAGACTTTGTAGAAATCGGTGATCGGCCAAAAAACTGCAATCGGTACACCCCTAGTAAATTGTAAGTTGACTTCAGCTCTATCAACGTCTGGCAATGCAGGGAATGGACAGAGGGAAACGAGACGTGGGTGCAGAAAGTGTCCAGTACACCCTGTACCAGAACAGATGTTGTACGCTTGGAGGAACTCCTGGACACCAAGCTGCAGCAAAGACAGGCCAGAGAAACGGGCATCTGCCCTGTGCGCAGAGAGCTTTTCTCTCAATGTTTCGGTAAGGAGGCAGTTGAGATGCTCATCATTCACACCCAACATTGCTGGAGTTGACTGGATTAAATACAAACTCAATTTTTACATGTCTTTTAAGATGAACTAATCAGACATGTCACCATCGTGTGTGCTGAGAGGGGCCTGCTGCTGCTACGGGTCAGAAATGAGATAAATATGACTTTGGCTGTCTACCAGGCATTGTACGAGAGCAGCATAGCTTTTGGGATGAGGAAAGCCCTGCAGGCTGAGAAAGAAAAAAATGACCAAAAGAAAAAGGTAAATTATTGTTATTATGAGCAAAAAAATAACAATTGTATTGCAATTGTAATATAAGTCCACCAGAGGGCACCATTTTCTTATTTTACAGATGCTAAACAAATGGGATTTTAATGCCTTACTTCTAACGTTTAACAGATCGCAGATCTGGAGAACGAGGTACAAGATCTGACACAGCAGCTAAACCAACAGAAAGCCAAATGTGATGCCCTCGAGAAGAGAGAAGCTGAAAAGAGACGAGTGGAGGAAAAGAACTTCCTTGAAAAAATTCAATTCCTTAAAAAAACAAATGAACAGCTCCAGGTGGCGTTTTAGAAACAGGCCAGAAAAACATGTTTTTGTTTCATTCGGGTGTGAAATAATTAAATAATTGTAATCATGTCTTTCTTTTTCCAGAATCAACTGGAGGGAACATTTGCACCCAAGAAATAAAAGCTCAAGGTCCTCATTGTGTTTTATACAGGACTTTATAAAATTTATAATTGCTCTTACATCTCCGTTTGATACATTAGTCTGAATGCCTTTTTATTGTGTGTACTTCAAACCATCAACAAACAGCACATTTCTCTTTATCAATAAAAAGCAGTGCACTTGTGAACGATTGATTCTGAAACAGTTCTCAGTTAAAAGGAGAAAAAAGTTGACAAGGCAATGTTGACATTTCTTGTAGCCGCACGGCCGTCTGACACTATTCAACATTCAGCTTTATTAGTTTCTGTTAATTTGTCATTTCAATAAAATGTACTTGTCTAATTTAAATACAGACACTGAGGCGTTACTGCTTTGATCTTTTAGCCGTTTGACCCTCTGTTGGCAACTTTCTGTTCTTGTTCTTGTTCTTCACATTGTGCGTTTCATAATAACGCACCCCGACTTTCTTCACCTTCTTAGAGCGGTCCAATGATCTTTTCTGTGGATGGATAAAAAGAAGGCATTAAAACCTTTTTATTTTTTACTTTCCTGATTTAAAGACATTCACAGTGTCCTCTCAGACAGACTGTCTGATATTAGTAAAAACAAATGCAGGAAACCTGTTTAGACGAAAGTCTGCGCGTCTTCGTGGCCTCCTCGTCATCCTCGGTTTTCCTCTTCTTGCTCTTCTGGTTTGCAGCTGAATTTGAAGACAGATGGACAAATCTGTTGTCAGCGCTTAAATGTCGACCTGACCCAGCCAAAGGGAGGTACCGTAGAAAACTATTCTCTACCACATTCTTCATCATATCTATTTTTTTTATATTTCCAAATTCAAAACCAGAAACATACCCGTTGACTGGTTTCCTCTCTTCTGGGCTTGTTTGGCTGCTTCTTGTTTAGTCTTCATGTCTGTGAACAGTTTGTCAGAGAGTGCCTTTGGTATCCTGTCCAAAAAGAAGAAAAACATTCCGTTTTTAACCAAACAAAGCCAACTTTCTTTTGAAATCGTCTAAAACCGTGGTCCTTAAACTTGAGGTCAGGACACCAATGTGAGCAAATAGGGCTCCTTAGGCTATCTACAGATATCAAAGTACATTTTTAAATGACTGCTTATGATCCGCTTACACCATAATTGTTACAAACTATAAAAACAATTGATCTAATTGATAAAATAAATATAATTATATATAGTAAGACTGTATGTGCTATCATTAGATCCTTATTTAATAGTTAGTAGCATTTTATTGTCTAAATAAAATCGTACATAGATGAGGTCACACATTTTGTTACTATTATTTTCTTTGGCCAGAATCTAAATGTTTGTAAATCACTGCTCTAAAATAAACAAAATCTGAGTAAAAGGCTGCGATATGAATTTAGAACCAAGTCTGTGGGCTGAAATTTAAAAAGGTTTATATTTCACCCCAAATCCTGTTTTTTACTGTCCATACGTGTTGCATTTTACTTTGGTTGGGAAGCTTTTATTTTCTTACTTCCTGTTTCTGCATCACTTCCCATATGTTTGCACCACTCTTCCTAATTATTCGAGCCTAGCCGCACTGAGGCGAGGTGAGCATGCTGAATTGTCTCCCACGTGCTAGAATGTTATAAAACAGTTGCAAATATTTTGAAACTTAAGTTTGTTGTTGTTTGCTTAATTAAGCTGATTTTTGATGTTTGACAGCACTTTGTTGGGTGGAGTTAATTCAGGTTTTCCCATGCCATTGTAATTCTGTACTTCCTTTCTATTTTCCCATCGAAGGTGTGCATGTGGAAGCCTGGGTACACAAACTGCTGTGCTGAAACATTTTCGTTTAGACAGAATACATTTGCCCTGTCAGCTGCAACACCTTGGGGTTCTTCTCACTGGTTCTTTGACGAACACACAAAATGCTGAGTTAAATTGGACAAGACGAGTTAGAAGACCCCGGCTACATTCAGTGTGGCTGCCCCCCGCCTATGGAACTCCCTTCCTGACTACCTGAGAGCTCCAGTCACTGGTCGACTTTAAACAAGGCTTAAAGACTTTTCTTTTTAAGCGAGCTACTCTGCCTCAACATGATTTTATCTTTGATCTTAGTTGATATTATCATTGTTTTTAATTGATTTTATTATTGATTTTTGTTGTTTTATCATTGATTTTATTTGATTTTTATCACTTGATTTTATCTTTGATCTTAGTTGATATTATCATTGTTTTTTAATTGATTGTATTATTGATTTTTGTTGTTTTGTCATTGATTTTACTTGATTTTATCACTTGTTTTTATTTGATCATTGATTTTAGTTGCACTTTGTAGCACTTTGAGATTTTTGTTAATGAAAAGTGCGTTACAAATGAAATTCATTATTATTATTATTATTATTACATAAGACTTGAACTTAAGAACTGACCTGATTGCAGAGAAGTGCTTGGATTTGGCTCGATCCAGAAACTGCTTGTACTTGTTAATTTTCTCGTCGAGCTCACGAATAACCTCCCGTGAACTCTTTTTGCCGTTTGCCTTTGTGGTTTGAGATGCTGCAGCCTCCGAGACCTCAGTCTCTTCTTTTGATGGCTCAACATTAGCCTCATCCTCCTCCGCACCGCCATCTTCTTCACCGTCTTCATCATTGTCCGAGCCAGAGTGGTCAGACATGTCCAGGTCTGGCATCTCCACTGGTATCAAGTCTTCCTCGTTGAACTCTGGCGCCACGTTGATCTTTCCAAAGTTCTGCCGGACGTTACAGAGGATCTTCTGGACCTGATCCTTCTGTCTCTGTAGCTGTTCCTCCTGCTCCCCTGAGACGGCGTCAGGATTGTCCGGCTGCTCCTCCGGCACATTCTCCATTAGAGCTGGTGGTCCTTCAGCTGCCAAGGTGTTTTCAGCCTGGAGAAACGTCAGTAAAGCAGGTTTAGACAAAAGGCGCAGGCTGGCAACAAGTTCTGGTGAGTTCTGACAACTCTTACGTCTTGATCTCCCTCAGGTCCAGGAGGTTTCACAAAGAAGGGGATGCGCCCCCTCTGCCAGTCATTCAGCACCATTTTGGCGACTGTGCTGATATTAGGCTCACCGCCCTGCATGAAACAGAAACAACAATGTTCTGGCTTAAAATGGATTCATTCACCTACAGTTGAAGTCATTCAGACCAAAGTTACAGTGAACCTGAATGTCTGAGAGTGCAATGATGTGAATAGAGTGAGCACAAAATACAAACATGTTTTTGACCACACAGAACATTTGTGATCTTCATAACGTGGTTGGTTAAAAACATGTAAAATTTTGAAATATTTTCAATTTGATTTCTTCACTCTGTAAACAAGGTTTTAATTAATTATTAATCAACACTTGTGTTTAGTACCACCACAATGATAAAAAAAACGAGAAACAGAAATAGCATCAGCTCAGATTTCAATATTGTAAAATTCCTCAAAATACAAATAAACAAATAAATAAAAAAGCGACCTTCAGAAGTTTTCCAGAACGAAACGCCAACTTTTCCAGAAAGTCTTCAGGGGACGTCCATGTTGGGACACGGTAAGTCTTCTGAACGTACTCAGGCTTGGCTCGCTCCAGTACGGCACCAATGTGCTCTTCTGGATTCTTGATCTTCTCTACTTGAACCTTTGCAAAGAAACGAAGAAGAAGAAATGTACAACACGAACTGCTCCCTTGGTAAACCTTTAAACTCTAAATAATCTTCAAGCTCTGAATCTCAGATGATCACGATGGTTTTTTTTTTAAAAGTCAGGTCAGATGTTCTGAATCAAATCGACTTTAAAGGAATTTTCTCACTCAAACATTCCCTCAAGCTACGATACCCCATATAAAGTTGATGGATAAGTTTCTTCATACTGTATATAGTTTCACACAATTTTATTCTCTTTGCAACATTTAAGTTTGAAGAAGTTTGTGTAATAAAATATCTGTAAAACTTCAGACCTGAAAATGAACACTTACCACTCCCTTCAAGACAATATCAGATTCGCTGTCCTCTGACGGGTAAACGACACCAGGGCAGTCGATGAGAAAGATCCGCCTCATGAGAGTGATGTACTGCCACACCTACACAACCAGGAGGAGAATAATAATAATAATTTCCATTTCACCTTGTTAGAACTCACCGACTATCTCTATGTAACGTTTCATCACATTTATCATCCTTTAACCTTTGATTTAACCTGGAGAAATATGCACAACAATACCAGTGTACCTGTTTTTAATGTGTACAAATGACAATGTCTATTCTAAAGTGCCAGTGACATGCATATCCTAAAATACAAAAAGTGGAAGAATACATCTACTATTTAAGAAAGTTGGCATAGTATACATGATTTTATGCATTTTGTTACAGAACTGGCATCTTTTCTTTTGAACTTTTCACAACCAAAGTGAAACAGTAATCTTTAATTTGAAGAAGCATAAGATTCTCCGCTGCCGTCTCTGTTGTCAACTACTGGAGCAATGCTCTGGTCACATGCAGGGTTTCCTCTTTGTTGTCACTTCCTGTAAGCGCATGCAAATATCTCAACAGCTGTTCTCAGCGACGCGAAATTCTTTTTGCAATATGTTATCTTTCCAAAAATGCATTCATATTTTCCCACAAAAATTTGATGTCACTTTAAAAACAACCAGTTATAAAAAGCTAAACAAATTTTTAACCGCTCTTAACAAGAACTGTAAAAACGACGCCACGATGAAGAAAAGCTCCGCTCTAACGTGCAGCATTTGAAGAAATGTGAGGACAAGGTGGAAAGTAAAGGCTCATCTCCCTGTAGCATGTGAAAAAAGGATTCGAGCTTTTAGTATCTCTCACTTGGACTAATGTAACACTTTGAAAATGGTAAATGGACTGTACCGTATTTTTCGGACTATACGGTGCATTAAACAAAACTAACACATTTTGACAGATTTTTGAGCGCTGTGTACCACAAAAAATCAGCTTGAGGTCAGTAAGCGTATTTATACAATTATCCATGCAAGTCTTTTGTGGTCAACTTAAATATTCATTTTAAGTTTACTCTTGGGGATGGATTTGCAGTATTAGTGATTTGATACTTCTCTCCTGTTGCAGTCTGTGTGTAACAGATGAAACGTCAACTTCACCTTGGTTTCTCCTGCGATGGGAGCCACTTTGCAGACCTTCTTAGACCGAAGAGTGTTGATGACTGAGCTCTTTCCTACATTTGGGTAGCCAATGAAGCCCACGCTTATCTGTTTCTTGTCTGTGTGGAGCTGTGAAAAACAAACAAAATGCACTCTGACTTCTGTTTCATTTAAAAAATGTTCCTCCTAAATAAACGAATGCAACTCGACATACATCTTAAATGATATCAGAAAAACAACAATTAATTCATTTATCCATACAATTACAAATAAGTTTGAAACAGCAACAAGATTGTTTTTCTGGATTTTCAAACCTTTAGAAGCTGTTGCATAATTTCCATCTCAGAACTGCCATATCACAAGAGAATGTCTAAAAGTTGCTTGGTAATGTGTTATAAATATGATATGTGGTAAAGTGCCTTTTAAAATAAAAAGATTACTTAGAAACACCATTTTGGATTCACTGAACCACTTGCTGTTCTAGGTGTGTGTAAATGTTATTTTTGCCTCCGGTGTAAGTCCAACAAGCTAACCACCACTAACACATGAGAAAAGAAAGTGCAGACAACACTGTGCAAACGTCAACTTCTGGAAAAAGATGTTTGGAAAGATGAAACTGGCAGTATTTTGGGGATATGTGAGGTAAAAGAAAGGTTTGTGATGTGAAGCGTACCACATCATTAGTCAAACATGTTGGAGTCAGAGTTAAGGCATTACTGCCAGAGGAACAGATTATTGGTGGTTAATGATGATGTGACTGGTGATGAATGTAGAAAGTTCAAAACTTGTCTCAAATTCTCAACTACTTCAAAAACAAAAAAGGCACTTTAAAACACAATATGGATGAAAAGAATTTGAAAAGAAAAAAATTACACAAGAACATTTAATTACAAATAATTTGTTTTGAATTACTGAGCCATTCACATAACCATGACCAAAGTAAACAATTAATTTAAAAAGACCCCAAAACAGGAAGCAACTGAATTAAGTAAATCATATCAACAAAGTGTCCTTGGGTGTCATGAAAGGCGCTTTTAAATAAAATGATTATTATTATTATTATATAAATGGGTTGTAAGCTCAGTCATCCAGGTAGATAACAATAAAAAAGGTTCAATTGTGTCATCTGAACCAGTTTCTTTAAATGAGAAATGTTTCGTCCTACAGCCAGAGGACTTCCTCAGTCTTCGGCCTTTATCTGAACCACTTCGCCTTGGTTGCTCTCAGGCTGTTTCTGTGAGTAGCAAGTTGGCCACCTGGTCTAAAACATTTGATTGTTGTACAAAGTACTGTACATGATGACTGATTGTTTTGGATAGGTGTGTTTCACACGTGTTAAAAGCCTACATTTGAGATTCCAACAGGAGGTTGGCTTGAAACAACAGCAGTGAAGGCTACCTATGGGACAGATTTGATGGCAAGCAGTAGACTGAGGAAATCCTCTGGATGGGGACGAAACGTTTCTCACTTAAAGAAACTGGTCCAGATGACTTGATCTAACCTTTTTTTATTATTCATATCAACAAACCTTGCACTCACAAAAACAACAGGTGGGTGTCGACACTGATAACAGTTTAGGGATTGTAATTACAGGAGGGTGAAAATGTGTGCCTCATTTTGACTGTGATTATAATGTGTGAACAAAAGTGATGAAGCCAAAGCTGCTAGAATTGACTTGTTTCAGCCTAACGTTTGATCCTCTAACTCTTTATTAATAACCAATAACAAACAAGTGTCATTTAGGAAAAGGACAAGATGCAAATATTATCCAATGATACCCTGATGCATGCTCAATAATCCAGGTAGAAAAATCTAAAAAAAGCTTTTGTTTTGTTTTTGAATGTCCAGAGGACCAGACTTAGCTTTTTTAGATTATCCAATGATGTGCTGGTGAAGATTCTCAGTCATCCAGGACATGATAAAATCAGAACAAGCGTTCAATACAAAAACAACTGGACTTTATTTGTTACAGAAAACGTTTCACCCTCTATCCAAAGGGCTTTTTCAATTCAAAGGAACAGCTGCTCCTTTGAATTGAAAAAGCCCTTTGGATAGAGGGTGAAACGTTTTCTGTAACAAATAAAGTCCAGTTGTTTTTGTATTGAACGCTTGTTCTGATATTATCCAATGATGAATCACCACTTGTGAAATAACAAAAATCTTAAACAAACCCCGTGATCACTGATAATATTGGCATTTGACCAGAAACCCCTAATAATAATAATAATAATAATAATAATAATAATGTGTTCTTGTTTTAAGATTGGCAACAACTGAACAATTGGTTCAGCAACTAACAAATGGTTAGTCTTATTCTGCTCCATTATATACTTGCAGTTTGACGTTGCATTAAAAACAAATCAAGGATTTTTGAATTGGAGCCATTTGTTTACCTTCCCAAACTGTCTGAGGAGCTGGATGAGAGAGCCTTTACCAAAAGAGTTGGTCAAGCTGGCGTGGAAGGCCAGAGTCGGGTACTCCTGGGACAAAAGGGCTACCCAGCGTTTCTGATCAGGGAAAAAACAAATACTGTAAAGTCACAATGTCATAATTTAAAAAGACAGAGTCATCTACTAAAAGTCAAACCCAAAGATGAACACTCTTAAGAACCTCACCGTGACCCAGGTGGGGATGAGGTCACACTTGTTCAACACAAAAATCAGATGTTTCCAGGATTTCTCTTTCTTCAGATATGTCTCGATGTTCTTGGATCGTGTTCCCATGGGATCACGGGCATCCAGCACTTGGATGACGACATCAGATGAGTCAATCACCTGTTCAATTAAAAAACACATAAATATAAACACATGCAGAAGCAACACACCTTATTTAATGTTGATTCCTTTCCCCCGGTTTTAAAGTAAACCACCACTGCACATAGAAGCTGATTTTTCCTTCAACGTAGCCCCTAAAGTTAAAAAATGGTGTAGACTCTGCAGCTGAATGTAGGACTGTGCCTGTGATTTGGTCATTTGATAAGATGCTGCTACAAATACGAACAACACGAGCAGAAATGAGTGGAGGTGTAAAACTTTTACCTTGTAAAGTTCTCCCCAGATTCTTTTGGACTGTCCTTTTTTAAAAATCTCCTCACGTACTTCCTCCCTGTTGCAGCAATCAGAATAAACATCACTTTATGTTAGCAATTCAACAACCTCTGACAACTTATATACCGGTATGTATTAAAATAAGTGGGAATCTTACCGGACCCCTGAGTCTTCTGTTACCAGGTCTTTGTCTTTCTCTGCGTCGTAGCTCAGCGTTGACGCCTCTGCTCGTTCCACAAGATCCTTCACATCTTCAACCACGAGACTGGGCCTCTTCCTCTGAGCCTTGGGTCCAAATGTGTTCTCAAAAGCCTCTGTGTCTAAAATGTGCACCTTTGAGTTCTGCAACAATACAGGAACAATATGTTCTAAAGGAGCACTCTAGTTTGGTGATTAACACCAACCCACAGGAACACAACCCGTTTACCTCACCTTTATTCCAAAAGGCCCTCAAAGTGTTTATATGTCATGTCTGATTGGTAAATCATTTTTATAGTTATACTTTCTTGCAATGCACTGCATAAAGATCATAAGAAACAAATTATGACTGTGTGTTTATTGTTACTAAAGGGAACTTCTGGTTATTGGCAGCAAAAATAATTACATACCAGTAAGTACATCTAACTGCTTCAGGTTTTTTTTTTTTAATAAGACGTCTTGTTTTCAAGAGAAATTAAAGGTTCAGTATGCAGTTTCTGTAGAACTGCAGCACTTAGAAATATTTTCAACAGGCAAAGCATTCTGATCCCTCCCCCTCAGAGCCATATGTGGCTCTGCCCCCTTGTGGTCTGTTGAATTTCAAATTCAAGCTCTGTTTTTATTGGCTGATTCAAATTCAAGCTCTGTTTTTATTGGCTGGTTACAAACTCTGTTTTTATTGGCTGGAAAATGGCGGGTCACCTTTTCTTTTTAGAAATGCTTATTTACCACCTGGAGAAGCAAGGGGACAATATTTTTTTTAATTTTTTTTCAGAGATTACCTGGCTAACATCAGTCTGTCAGGAGGTAGTGACAGAGTGAAGAAATATGTTCATAAAAAAGCTACATACTGCAGCTTTAATAGTGTTTTTATACTCACATGAGCTTTGACTCTGTCGTGTAACAGAGACATAGGAAGTTTACTTGGTTTCATTACAACACGATATGGAATTTTCTGTACTGCATCCATGTCTTCTTGAAACTTCTGAAGAGACGACTGCTTGATCACCCGGGTGTTTGCTAAAAAATACATATTGAGAATATTCTGGTCAAGATTTCATGTTACTAATCATATTTACAAACCTATGTCGCATCAGTTTGTCCATTATCACTTCTGAGGCATTGATGAGTTAAAGAAACAGCATTAAAACCTCTGAAATTGGGTTATCAAGTCATCTGCAAATAAAATTACATGTACAACATATATAAAATTACTTAAAATGTTTCTTTCAGGGCAAACTTAATTTGATAAAATATATGTTCTACAGGAAACCAGGAAGACAGCTTCTCATCTGAACACATACAGATACATACATTTAGACACATTTGCATCGGTATGTGTGTAATCAATAAATCATGAAATTATGAAACATCTCAGCTGTACTGTTTGCATGCTTGTTTGTGCCTCAGCTGACTCCTACAACTCCAGGATATCTGCAGGTTTCAGCAAGTTCCATTTAAGACTTTAAACTTTTTTAATGCCACCTTCAATGAAATTTAAGACAAAAAAATAAATCTATAAATATAGACAATGGTTGGGGGATTGTGCTGTATTACAACCAAGCATAGCATGTTTGTCACTTAGTGAGACACGTTCAAATTTATTTTTTACCTGTTTATTTAACATAAAGTGATATTCAGTGCTCTCTGGTTCAGTAGCTGAATGTACAAGTTATGTGGTTAGAAACATTCAACAAAAAAGACACATACAGAATATTTCATGGCATGAGGCTCAATTGTGCCTTTATCTCCAGTTTTATCTTCAGACACAAAGACATCCTGCAGCCAATCTGCAGATTACCATACAATAGCATAGACAACAGCCAGAAAATATACTCACCAAACCATTTGATATTAGGTTCAACTCTC